>JAECUM010039198.1:0-25276 GCA_016617855.1 Megalonaias nervosa
AATTAGCATCTCTCTCTCTCTCTCTCTCTCTCTCTCTCTCTCTCTCTCTCTCTCTCTCTCATATACTAAAACTAGGTAGAAAGTGGAAGTTTTCTTTCTCCTCTTTTATGGCTTTGAGCTTTTGTTATTTTCAGTTTTTATTAGAGACCTGCTCGATAAATATAAACGAGCACTGACTATGCTATATAATCATATTATCAGCTTATGACATTAACGTACTTGTTCAATTTCTGATTCTTGATTAACATCAACTTGTAATCAGTCTAGCTTTTGTTACGAGTCTATACTCTTAAAATAAATAACAGAAACGAGTGAAAGACAACAAGCTTTGTAAAATTTAACAAAAAATTTATTTCCCAAGAAAACAAAGTGAAAATGAGGAAACATAAGTTATGGTATTACGAACTAAATCCTAAAATAATCCAACAATTACAAGCACTAGTAATATGAAGTCCTGAATAAAATTCAGTAAAAGTCCCGAAGAAATTGCAAAAGAAGTCCCAAAACTGAAGGCGATGGCGTGTATGTTATAGCTATTAAAGCCTTGATGTGTCAACAGTGTTTTGTTGAATCACAGTAATATAATTCCAAGTTTGAATTCAATATAAATTCCAGTGACTGTCTTTATCCAAAAAGTTTATCACAGCACTTTTGTTTTTCCAGAGAAAACAATCACTTGAATTAGATAATTTGAAGAAAATACAATTCAGCCCAACTGGTCACAACACAATACAACTTGAAAGTGCTAGATGTTAATGCACGAATGACCAAGTCTTCACGATTACAAGATTATATAGTTTTCTACTTGACCTCTGGTCACAACTAGCATTTTCTATTTAAAATAAAACCCCATTACCTAATGGAAAATAACCTTCTAGAATGATCCTGATGTTTACAAAACAATAACCTAGATTACGTATAATTCACATAGGGAACTCCAAACCTTTGACCCAAATAAACATATTTACCTCTTCTATTAATAAAGCTCCTGATATTAAGGCCATAAACATAGAGAATAATTTTGCTATGTATTGTTGACATAAAATGAAATAAAAAAATAAAACAGTCAATCAGGTCAAGCAGAAATGAACTCAGTTTTGTACAAGGTCAAGCATGTAATGAAATAAACAAAACTTTTTAAACTAATAAATAAACATTTAAATTAAATATACGTAACACTTTTCCGCAGCTCTCATTAAATTTTAAAGAGCAGTCAAAGCAGCCTTTCGCTGATTCTGTATTGGCTTGATTTTAAAGTCAGTATATCCTGAAGATATATTTTGGATACGCTTTATGTTTACTAAGAAAATGAGATGGAAAGCAAGTTCTTAATCTGTATTGTAAGATGCATATGTCTGTTCACATCCGGAATTTCAGCCACCTCACACAATGTGGTCACTATCCGGAATTTCAGCGGCTTCACAGCATGTGGTCATTGTCCGGATTTTCCGCGGCCTGACACACACTTATATATTGTAAGATGCATATCTCTAGTCACAGTCCGGATTTCGAGTGGCCATATAACATGTTTATGTCTTGACAACTACATTAATTTTGAAATATAAAGGATCGCTCAGAGAATTAGCTCGTGGAAATGTTTTAGAAATCTCCATATCAAGATTTTCTATAATATGTGTATTACTGGCCAAGAGTAATCCAACATTACCAAACTGGTCAGAATGAACTTTTAAATTAAGGCCAATTATAACATTGTCAATATATAAACCATGCTCATCATAATTAAGCAATTCGAAAGGATACTATTAAATACTCTAGCCGGATCTGCCAATTCCTCAACGATTTGCATTAGCCGGCTTGCTCATGTCTTTTTCATATTTTAGCTGCATTATCGTCTATATTTTTTTGCAAAATGTTATATCCCTTTGTCAGGTTTCCTACACATGGCATGAAAATACAAAGAATGTTCAAACCTGGAGGTAACCTTATTTGTTAATGGACTTCATCCCCAAATTTATAGCCCCAAATTCGCATCCTCAAAGAATCTAAAAACGATATCATAATTATTAAACCATTTCTTCTTTATTTTACTCCAGTATTGCTTTACAACCTTACTTACACACTGGACGGAGGGAAGTCGAGAAGTATTCTTAGTTTTGATTTTTTTTTTTTTCATTTTGCTGATTTATTTACTTATTTTTGTCAGGATATGTTATTAAAATTGTAGGCTATCCACTTGAATATCGACTTAGGATTCTACTTTATACACAGTCAGTACTCGAGCTGTTTCTCCTACTATAATATTTCCATTAATCCGAGTAATCTCGTGTAAGCTTGAGGCTAACGTATCTGATGAAAAGGTATATACTTTTAGGTCAAAAAAGTACGAGAAATGCCAATGACGGTTAACGAGACGAAAAGTATATTGTACGGGACTTCATGCCAAGTGAAATGAACGTTTCTATGAACGTGACTTAAGTCCGTGTTTCCCCTACTTCTAAAGACTTCAAGACAGGATTTGTTGTCAATTGAATGGCTCTTAAATTCACAAACACTAAAGTAATTTATCTAAACACACATCACGAAACTCTAATGTCACATTTGTATGTTGTTGTTTTTTTCTTTTCTTGTTCCGCTTTTGTTTGATTCTTCAGCAAGCCTTTCCGAGCCGAATATTAGTTCTTCATGTCATGCGATACAAAACACAACCCTTGCTCTCAGTAAAAAGTCTTGTTCATACTATACATTAGCTGCTCCTAGAAACTAGTTAATTACATGGGTTTAAAAATAAGTTCCCAACGCCGATTCCCCATAATCAACAAATAATAAATAACATCTAGCAACGATATAAACAAATAGCACATACCCTAGATTTAAAACAATATGTAAATTTCAGGGCAGTTTTGCATAAGATGAATTGACATATAATTTAACCATTAATAAAAATTTTCTCTTTCTTACGAGTCGAAAAGGAATCGAACTGAAGGCACTTCTGTTATCATTCCACAGGAAGCCATGCTTTATGCCTCTCGGGCTTTAAAACGTCCCTAAACTGTACGGTGTGGGGAACACAGGAATCCGTGTTGTACGCTGCTTGAGCGGTAGAGATACCCTAAGTCGTAAGATCTGAGGACCAAAAATTATCGTTTTTTTAGAAGAAGCCTGGATACAGAGTTTGACTTGCGTTAGGTGAAAATATGTTGCTTGTATGCAGGTATGTTACAGATGCAGCATCCTCGTATCTTCACAATGCAGGTGGCTGTCTCGATTCATTTGAAACATCACTGCCACCATTAGCTCATATCTATAATTATTTGGGAGGAACGTATGAATTTGGTTTTTCCCTTTTATTTTTCATAATTCACGAAAGTTAAATAACATATTGAAAAATTTCAAGTATTACGCCAACTACCTTTATACTCGTCTGTGTAATTTCGCATCCTTTCTGGTCAAACTTCAACGAATAAAAATGCACGAAGTGAAACTTAATGGGAGGCTTAACGATCTTTTTAAACTTAGGTCATCGAGGCCTTAGCTCGTGGTCACACAAGTTTATTACTAAAGTACCTTGACTGATTCCACTTATAGGTCATGCAAGCATTGAAATACCATAGATAACCAGGTCAAAGGAACCAGACTAAATGTAGCAGCCCAGACGCTTTGCTTTGTAACTCCATTAGTTTATTACGGCATCTGCTCATCTGAAGCCTTATAATATCATCGGCCATGTATTATATCGCTCCAAATCAATAACCCTTATTGTTTCTTCTTCTGGCATTTTATTCCAAATCACAGCACATGCATACTTAAGTGGGATAATATAACTAATGTGTACTGATTAAACCATGTAAAATGTTACCACAACATTTGCTCCTCTACGGCATAGCTGATATCCTGGTAGCCCGCCGTCAGGAGAACAAAATACGAAAGACTTGGAAGTAATTGTTGTGATACTTCTCAAATTGGTACATTTCTGAGGTACGAACATACAGCTAGTATACGAAGAACAAATCCTCACAAGACGATAGGTGTTTATTAATGTCAATAAAATACCTGCAATCTAATTTTTTATGTAAAACAATGAGGGACAAACAATTTTAATAGTCTTCAGCTGTTTCATACGTTGTTGTTAGCGATGATAAATCATTGAGTCATTGTGATCTCATTTAAATTATTATGACGTAATGACCAACCATTGGTTGATGGAAGTTTCAAATTGTCACTTTTATGGCTGTGGTCTCAATTTAGCATGTAACAGAAAAGGCCGAGGATCTCCGTTTCAGACATGCCAAAGAATAGCTGATTTAGGAAGGTTTCACTGTATTATAGAACAAGACCGTGATCTTTCTTTGTTGGCCTCATCTAAACACGACGAGGTGCTTCAACATTGATTTTGTCATATATAATTGTCGGGGTGCTAATAAAATCATCATCCAAGGAACATAGGAACATTGACTGAAGAAATAAATTGAACCATCGCCATATTAAGGTGTGTGTTACACAATTTTTAAATGATACCAGTAGTGAATGGGGGGACAATGGAACTACTATGTTATGAAAGGTCCTGGCCCTGAAGGGACAATGGGAATTTTACATGTGGAAATTTAACATGGGTGGGTCTATAACGGGACAAGGGAAAGTTTAACATAGGTTGTGCCTATCTAGCGACAATAGGAATTGACGTGATGGTACTGGACACTGGCAACAATGTAGCAAGTGGCTGACCTTACTACTAGTTACTCTAGGGACAAATATAGAGACATAGACATAGAGACATAGACAGAGACGTGGTTAGAGACAGGGTTAGAGACATAGATAGAGATATACATATACAAACATAGATTTATCAACATAAATCTATGACACAAAAACACACACATAGACTGATGACATCAGTCTATCACATAAAACATCGACTAAAAAAATTGTAGGCAAGAGAGTAAATCTTTTCGAGGAAATGAAGTGGCCCTAAATAGGGCCTTTGGTTTTTTGTTAATACCATTCCGTTAACATCTTTTTTTCTTACTCAAACTTCGTCTTACCTCTGGGCCGTACATTAAGACGATTAAGACTCTCTTCAGACAGCCTTGTCTCTCAACATAGATTATTCTTTTCTAACGGGCCGTCTCAGTTATCTGGGTAATGGCCCATGATGTTTTGACATACATGGAATAGTCCGGGTTGAACAGCATCGACGATAGGAGGGTAGACGATTCTACGTTAGTCCACATCTTGTAACGAGAACATGTGAAGGGAATGAAGTGAACTGTGGTTATTTATAGTGGAAGAGCGGATCGAAACGGATTGAGTTCTTTCACGAATCCAAGCACACGTTGCAAAATTGAGTCACAGAGCAGAGTCTGTCTTCCAATCCGAAGAGAGCTACCTGTAATGTCAAATTTCCTATATAGGTGCGCTAGCGTCTGTGCGCAGTGAATCAATGCGACAGAATTATAACATGACGGAAACTAAGGAGACGATAAACTGAGGTGCACCGGCTGTGGAGACGAGAAGTGATGGCATAGCAGCGGCTATCAAAGCAAAGACGGTCCTACTTCCAGAAGAGAACGATTTTAATTGGGATTTAGTGGATTTACTCTCTTCTTCGCAAGAAGTTGTTCCGGTACCAGCACCTTCGCCACCTTCTCCTTCTTTACCGTACGTCAAGGATTATAAATAGAGGCAGAAAGAAGAATTGGAGAAACTTTTACAACATCAGCAAGAAGCAGAACAAGCCTTGCTCATTTAACAGCAAGAGCGAGAAGAAGAAGAGGCAAGAAGGAAACAACACGAGGAAGAAGCAGAGAAGAAACAAGGTCTAGGAGAGAAGGAGGACAGTGAAAGTCAAACGGTGACAGTACTCTTAGACATTTAAGCAGAGATAAAGAGTCTGAAACAAATGTATCAGACTTCTTTAATACGACCCAAGAGAAAAAGACCTTCCAGAGCCAACCAGTCGAACCATGTTCACACACCTACTACACCTGAGATACCAACCCTAGTGATCTCTACCAGATCATCCACAGGAGCAGGTCCAGAAGTAGGCCGTGACCGTGGTAAAGGGATAAGGCAGTTAAAACTCATAATTCCCGTTCCTGAGTTTGTTAAAAAAAAAAAAAACACCGAACGGTCCTTTTCAGGGCCACTCACCTCTCTCGAAACGTGATAGTATTCATTTGCCAAAATCAATTGAAACTCAAATCCTTTTTTTT
Organism: Megalonaias nervosa; assembly: GCA_016617855.1. Taxonomy (NCBI): domain Eukaryota; kingdom Metazoa; phylum Mollusca; class Bivalvia; order Unionida; family Unionidae; genus Megalonaias; species Megalonaias nervosa. The sequence continues at coordinate 6,171 of JAECUM010039198.1, forward strand.
CATGATGAATGTGTCTGAGTGCGTGAGTATAGGTCCTTATTTTAAAAAATCAAAACCAAGAGGCACTTAAGTTGTTCTTTCTGGTCTATTCTCACAGAAGTTACAATCCAATTTCACAACACATCACTTTAAAAAGTACATTTTTCTTCTTCTTTGTCTTTTCACTCTCTCCTTTTTTAAAACATTTCTTCACTGTCACAGGTTATTCCTCTTCTTCTTCCTCATTTTCTTCTCTTTCATTTTTTTTCTCTTTCTTTTCTTTCTGAACGCGTCTGGGTTCATCCTCTTCTGAGGGTACCTCTTCTTCCAGTTCGAACCCCTCTCTCCTTTCTGCTCCTGTTGTTTCTTAGGGCAGTCTGAAGACCAATGTCCTGTCTCTTGACAATGATAACAGGTATCTCGACTTTTGTCTCTTTTGACGCCTGTCTTGCTTTGACATTGTGGACATTGTGGACGCCTGTATTGCTTTGACGTTATGGACCAATGTCCTTTCTTCTCACAGATATAGCAAGTATCTTGACTTTTATCTCGCAAGGATGGGGAGTAGTCCGTCGGCTTCTCTGAAGAAAATCTTCGTATGACGCTTCGTAAAGCCCTAATCAGACGTTCGACCTGTGTTGCCTCTTCCATCGTTCCGGTCGGATTGAGAGTGAAATGAATACTTGGATGGAAGACACTGACACTTTATATAGGCAAGATACTAGCCTTACACTGATATAAAGGGGAATATGACGTTGAAAATCTAGTCATTTGACATTTTGCACTGAAGATGAAACGATAGCATCATTTCGTGAAGAAAGGAGAAAACAGTAAGAGGCAGAAACGTGACCTATCTCCTCGTATAGTAGCTGTAGTCTTGGCTCAAATTCATGCCAGCGAATTCGACGATGACATGAGTGAGCGAGAAAGTCTACGTCAAACCAAAGTCCACCACCAGTAACCCCTGAAAAGTGCTACCACATTCGAGAGACGGATAAATGCTCCTCTAGAAATTTTAGAACCACAGCTTACACGTACACTGGGAAGTTTAAAGATTTCAAGTCCGACGTACCGTTGGAGAAAGCAGAAGAGTTCATCACCGATGTGTGGGATTCTTTGTTAACCACACTGAAACGGCAATGTGAAACCAAAGAAGAAGATCGCTTGCACATTCTATTTATCATGACAGTCTGAAGTCCTCCGTTTGGATCGAGTTTGGCAGACCATCAGAACTGACATCTTCCAAATTCAGATTCAACACATACAGCAGTCCAACGACAAGTTTCACATCATCGATGGAAAAGCGACACATGGCCCACTTTTCTCTTCCCAAACGGACAGGACAAAGCAAAAAGGTGTTATTGGTGGACGACCTTCGCAGCACCAAACACAGTCTCGTCCGAACTGAGGGTTTCAAGACAAGATGTGTTTAGCCCGAGCCATCGTGGTGGGAGGAACGTATGCCGATTAGAACGACACGGCTGAATGGAAAAGAGCCTGGGGCAAAGTTCGAAAATCGAACCCACCCAAACAACAAAGAGAAGCAGAACTTCTGTTACAGCAAGCCGGCCTGTCCAAAGACACACCCTGCGGCATTCCTGAAATGCAAAAACTGCGAGACGTCTTAGCTCCACGCTACCCGTTGAAAGTACACCCTCAAGAAATGCGCGCACCTCTGTTGTTTTGAGGGAAAGAATTCAAAAATGGAAAATACATTCACGTCTATCATCACGATGAACATTTAGATGTCATTAGCAGTATCACCGGATTCCTGAGTTACAGATATTATTGTGAGAAATGTGACTATAACAACTGAGAGCTACACAAGCATCGAGGATCGAAATGTGAGAGATGTTTGGCCTCAACAACAACAAGTGCATTGCACAGATTGTCAGCGCACCTTTGCCAGTTCAGCCTGTTACCAACAACATCTGAAGATGCAAGGTTCACAACAGAAAAATGCTTGTCAACTCCTGAAATTGTGACCTACTTGTGGACAAGGCATACTTACCAATAGTGCCAAGGCACACGTATGTTCAGGATAGAAATGTTGTCACCAAATCGTGGACTTGGAACACGAATGCTACATTCAAAAACAGAAACTCCAAGAGGAGGAGGAAGAGGAAAATGACCACAAGAAGAAATGAAGTTTTACCTTTTTCGATTTCGAATGCATGCAAGAGAGAGGCATTCACATTCCTAATTTCTGCGTGGCTCATCAGCGTGCGAGAAGTGCATCAAAGAGCCTATCTTTAGTCATTGCCCTCACTGCAGGAAGATTCCTGGAGGACGTGAAAAAATCTTTCGAGGACCGAACGCGTTGACCCATTCCGCCTAATTGATCTTAGACCCTATCGATGAGAAGCGGAGCCAAGAGGACATCGAACGTTACGAAGATTGTCATCTCTATGCCACGGTGATGGCTTACAGTTTCTCGGGATACGATGGGCAGTTTCTTCTCAAATACTATACGGAACAAAGCACTGAACGTCCTAACGTCACTTTGAACTGAGCTAAAACCATTTCCATGCAAGTGGGACAAGTGCAGTTTAAAGATTCCATGAGTTACTTGGCAATGCGATTGAGACGAATGCCTAAAATATTTGCAATGACAGAAATGGCCAAAGGCTATTTTTCACACTTTTTCAATACCGAAGCCAATCAACACGCCGTTCTACCCCATTTGCCTGTTGCTCACTAGTATGACCCAGACAACACGCGCACCGAACAACGAGAAGCTTCTACGCTTGGTACCACACTCACGCCTCGGACCCGTTTCGACGAGGACATTTTACGGCGTTGCTGTGGAAAATTTCGAGAATTGTTCATGAAACACGGAGGTAACATACCTTTGAAAAGAACTGGCACCATCGCCAAAGCGTGTTCCTTAGTGTACCGCAAACGATTCATGCCCGAGAAGATCCTGCCTGTCATACACCCTCAAACGACCAATTTTTTCAAACGTCAGTACTTGGTCAAAGCCCTTCGGTGGCTACATTACTTGTGCGACAAGGAAGACAAATGGATCCAACACGCCCGAAACGGATTAGTGAAAAGACTATCGGAACATATTCGGTAGATGGCTGCGACTTAGGAAACCCCAAGATCGTGTACGAGTTTAACGGTTGCTTATTTCATGGATGTCCCATCTGTTACCCTCAACGTGGCACTAAAAATCATTTTTTGCGACGTACCATGCAAGCCTTTTGCGAGGCCACTTGTCAGAGGCGCTTGAAGTTAGAACAGCAAGGATATCAAGTGTTGAAAATCTGGGATCACCGTTTTGAAAACCGATCCCGAGTTTAAACTTATCGTGGAATGTTACAAGTTGGTGGACCCTCTGAATCCATGGGATAGTTTGTACGGAGGAGGAACGAATGACACCTGCTCGCTGTACCACGCCGACGGGGAAAAAGGAGAAGAAATCAAATACTTGGACGTTTGTTCTCTATATCCTTACATGTGCAAAAATTGTCACTTTTCCGCAGGGCATCCGCAATTGCTGACGGAACTCATTGACCTGGACAACATTCGACAATACGAAGGATTGATCATGTGCAAAGTCTTGCTTCCCACGGACTTGTACCATCCCGTTTTAACTCACCATTGCCAAGGAAAACTGATGTTTCCCTTGTTCCGTACTTGGGCCGAAACGTGCAACCAAGACCAACCTTGTCAGCACACCCAGGAAGAACGCGCCTTGACAGGAACGTGGGTCAGCGTGGAATTGCTTAATGCTCTGTACCTGGGATACAAATTGTTAGAAGTGTACGAAATTTACAACTTTCCCAAGACAGAAAAGTACACAAGGGTGACGATTCTCAAAAAGGCATCTTTGCAGACTACGTGGATGCCTTTTTGAACGTGAAACAAGAAGCCAAAGGCTATCCTTCCAGGTGCCACACTCCCGAAGACCAAAAAATAAAATTCAAAGAGAAATACTTGTAGCAGGAAGACATCACTTTAGACCACGTAGAGAAAAACGAAGGAAGGCGATCGTTTGCCAAAGTGATGTTAAATTGTTTGTGGGGATAAATGGCGCATAAATAACGACTTTTTTTCCTATATCGCCGAACAATCCTCCCTTTTGGTTGCTTCTCCTTTTCTATAGATGACTGTGTCTCTTCTAGGGTAGGCGTCGATGCTTGACCAAGCATTCTTTGTGGATGACGAGACTGTCCTTTCTTTTTGCTTTTACTTTTTGGACAGGAGAACGACGATGGTGGTGGTGTGCACTTCGTTTAGGGGACATCTTTTGGCATTCAGGAGCACACAAACACTGATACCCATCGTTTGCCCAGGTCTTTTTTATAGGGGAATCCATCGCCACTGATTGTCTTTACGTCGTATCAACTTGATGACAGGCATTACGTGTCGCGGAGGGGTTCGCATCAGACTAAATCGGGACAGTTCTTGCTTGGATAAATCCAGTAAACTCTGTAACATGCCCGATCTCTCTTGGACTTTGATGTTGGGGGCAGGTACTTTGTAAGCAGCTGCCACTGCGGCTAAAGAGGTGACGGAGGAGGGTGTCACCGTTGAAGGAGAAGTTCTTGGAGACACGGGTTTCCATTGTTTCCTCAAATTAAGAAGAATTGGTGTCAGTTGGGCTTGACTGGCATCACCAACAACGGAGAAGTGGAAAAACCTGAGGCTACTGGAGAAGAGGTCACAGTCTCCGCAGATCGTTGTTTGGGAATGTAAGTTTGCGCCCGATCCGAAGTGCCTCTCTTGCGGGAAGAATCTCTTTTCTGGGGGTTTTTCTTTTTCTTTTTCTGGGGACGTTTATTTTTCTGAGGCTGTGACCTGGTTTTGACACCACTGCTCTTTTTCCTCTGGGTACCATTGGATCAGGGAGTGGCTTTTTTCTTGGGGAAGACGTTGGTGGCATTGAGATACCATCTTGAGAGGGAGCGAGTGATGACACCTCCTAGAGAACCGCTACCTCCAGGTTTCAAAATGATTTGCTCTTTGGTTTGCGTATCGATGCGAAGATCTGCCAGTTGCGTCAAGGCTACTTTTTTTCTGTCAAGAAAGAATTTCGTTTGATGTGGAGTGTGAATGATGCCTCACAGTATTTGACATGCTGTAATCTTAAACCATCGTATGATGTCCCCTAAAGGAAGTGCACACCACCACCATGGCCGCTATCGCCGAACTGGCTTGAAGCAGATGTCCCGGATTTTTCTGCCGTTTTGCATGATATATGTGCTTGTTGTCTGTCTTCATCTGCGTTATTGTGTTCATCATGCATTGCCTGTTCTATTCGAATGTGTTTCTTCATCTTCTTGTTTTGGAAAAGAGAAAAATTAAACTTTTTCTCAGCTGTCTTGCTCCACTGCTACAACTTCCTTTGTTGTTGAACAAACCGCCATTACGTGATACTCGCCAGTCCACCCATTTATGCTATGATGGACCCTCATTAAGTGCTTTAAATGACCACTCCTTCGCTCTCCACACTACATTGTGCACTAGACTAAACGATATGGGACTATATTCATCATTCCTTAAATGTAAACGGAAGCAAAAAAAGAAGCGTTGTTTCAAAGCTGGCCGGCGTAGAACAGGAAGAAGAATTCCAGTTATCTCCCTTTTGCCCTTTCCGGCACAGAAATTTAAAAATTCGGCCGTTAATTTAGATAACCTAATTCACATCCCTGCCAACTATCGAAGAGATACCACTGCGCATAGCTTTATTCAATGCCCAAACAGTAGGACCACCGGAAAGCGCACAGAAATAGTTAATTTTATCAACGAGCAGAATATCGACGTCTTTTTCCTGACAGAAACATGGCTAAAAACATCAGGCGATGAACCCAAGTACGCGGATCTAACACCCACCGGTTACTCCATCACGTCGTTCCCCCGCCACTCTCGCGGAGGTGGAATTGCTGTCATCGCAAAGAACTCCATGATCAATCGTCTTAACTACACTACAACCATCAATTTCTACCACACATCGTTTGAACTAGTCCAAACCACACTCACACTGGAACAAAGGTCAGTCCATTTTTTCTGCCTCTACCGCCCTCCTCCTAGTAGAACAAAAAAAGCTGACTGAATCTCTCTTTTTCAAGCAGTTTCCAAATCTCCTGGAGTATGGAAATTCGATAGGTGGCAACCTGATTATTCTTGGAGATTTCAACTTTCACTCTGACTGTCCTGGAAACCCATATACATCAAAACTCCTAGATTCCATTCGCGTTTTCAACCTCAAACAGTCAGTTAGCCGATCCACCCATAAACATGGTCACATTTTAGACTGGATTCTTTATAGACCTGATGATAATATTCTACAGTCCTCCCTGGTGTCCCACGAACTTGCATCAGATCATCTCTGCATTATATGCCATCTTGACGTATCAGTCCATAACCCTCCACCTTTATTTGCTACTACGAGAAACCTCCGTATGATAAACAGAACCCAACTAATGCATGACATCCAAGCAAACCTAACAATTAACTTACCTCCTACAGCAGAACAACTCGATAACTGCCTGCGTTCATTGCTTGACAAACATGCCCCAGGAACCAAGTGCAGAGTGTCAATTCAAAAGTGTTCTCCGTGGTATAGCAGTGTTAGGGGCCAGCTTCGCACTGCTAAAAGAGACCGCCGTAAAGCTGAGAGGCTTTGGCTTTCCACCAGACTCACTATTCATAAGCAAATCTATGAAGTCGCCAAGAAGAATGTCACAGTCATAGTCCATGCAGCGAAATCAGCCCACTACAGTCCTAAGATCACGGAAAGTTTCCGCTGCAAAGAGCTATTTGAGATTACTAACAAGCTAATGTCAAGGAACAAATGTACACCACTTCCAACTACCTTCTCTCTAGTCGACCTTCCGGACCTGTTTGCAAGTTTCTTCCGTGACAAAGTACAAACCATTAGAGATAAGCTTGACAACACAATTTCAATTGACTCGTCGTCACCATACAGTTGCAATACAGAATTTCAGCGGCAACCGTTAGCAGCATTTGAACCTGTCTCTATGGATTTAGTACGTACAATCGTGATGAAGAGAGCACCAAAGTCATGCGAACTTGATCCGATTCCGACATCACTGCTGCTTGAGTGCTTAGATCCAATATTGTCTTCACTAACTGATGTTATTAATACCTTTCTCTTATCCGGGGAATTCCCATCATTTTTCAAAACTGCCATTGTAAAGCCTCTGCTGAAGAAACCAACACTCGATCATAACGATTTAAAGAACTACCGCCCAGTTTTTAATCTCCCATTCATGTCAAAAATCTTAGAAAAAGTTGTTATATCCCAACTTGCATCTCATCTGAATTCAAACAGTCTTTTTAGCAATGTTCAGTCTGCATATCGCCCTTACCACAATACTGAAACTACTCTTCTGAAAGTAGTTAATGATCTTTTCTCTGCTTTGGATAGCGGAAAGATTACAGTCCTCACTCTCCTTGACTTGTCTGCAGCATTTGACACTATAGACCATGATATATTTCTTCACCGTCTCCAGCATGTATTTGGCATTCACGATACAGCCTTACTATGGTTCAAGTCCTACTTGGTCAACAGGACACAAATTGTGTCCACAAATGGAAAACACTCCAGACCAGTTGATCTATGTTGTGGTGTTCCACAGGGGTCTGTTCTTGGACCTGTTCTCTTCATTCTATACACTCAGCCACTCTCAAGTGTCATAGATCATCATCCAGTGTCTCACCAATTGTATGCTGATGACACCCAAATATACAAATCTGGCCACCCAACTGAAGTTGAAGCTAGCATCCAAGGCGTAGAGAGATACATTTCCGATGTGAAATCATGGATGACATGTAACAAGCTGCAAATGAATGATGATCAAACTGAAGCCATTCTGATTACAACACAAAGACTTTCTCATTCACATCCTTTACCTCAGACAATACATATCAGCAACACCAACATTAAATTATAGGTGTTACTCTCGACAGTACTCTCCCATTGCACCAACATATCATGAACATATGCAAGGCTGCATATCTTGAGCTGAGATGCATCAGCTCCATTCGCAAGTATCCTTCAGTTGATGCCACCAAAACACTTGTGAGTTCCTTAGTGCTTTCAAGACTGGACTATTGTAACTCAGTTCTGTCTGGTTCGTCTCAATATCCACTCCAGAAACTTCAAAAAGTTCAAAACACAGCATCTCGGATCATCCTTACAGTACCACGGTCAGATCACGCCTCCCCCTGCAGTGTGCCCTACACTTGCTATCCATTCGATCCAGAATTAAACACACAAAAAAATTTGTTCTCTGTGCTACGTTTCACTGACGGGCTCCAGTCCAACATACCTATCCAATATCACCGATGTGTACACACCAGCAAGCTACTTACGCTCCTCTTCTGACACTCGTATTCTCATTACTCCCACTATGAAAATGAAATCATATGGACAACGTTCTTTTGCATACCAGGGCCCAGCAACGTGGAACGAATTGCCCACTCAATTTAGACACAGACACAGTGATCTCATTCAAGAGCACTTTTAAAACTCACCTATTTCAACTGCAAGAACAGACTTAAAGACCTAATAATGTTTTCGTACCTTAAATATTTACTGCATGTTTTCTGTTTTCTAATTTTGTGGTGTTTGTTTTTATTTTTGTAATCATATCATTATATATGTTTTTTAAGTGTGTCAAATGTTGTAAAGCGCTTAGAGTTTCTAAAGATTAGGAGCTATACAAAGTCCTCATTATTATCATTATTATTATTATTATTATTAGCAGTAGTAGTAGTAGTAGTAGTAGTAGTAGTAGCAGTAGCATTACTGATCTGAGACTACCTTCTAAGGCACGAGCACGTATTTGTGGGTTTTTCGCGACTGATGCCGTACAAGGCATGAATAAATTTGACGGGAAGATGATACTAAAGGGACGTCATGTTGACGATGTGTGAGACAGAACAAAAGTGTCTGGTTTAGGAGATATGCTGAAATCGAAGTTTAGTTAGGTGGCTCCCGTTTTGAAACCGACGCTGACACGAGAATTGCACGCTTTAAAAGATATGACGCAAGGCAAAAATTTCTCCAAAATGTCATTATCAGCAATCAAAATCCCAAAGAAATCTTCTTGAGAGCAGGCTAAAATGTCTTGCTTCAAATGTGCAAAGACATTTTGGGCCGAGGAGAAACTCCTATAAATGCCCTGGATGCTGCCAAGTCAGGCATCCCTGCGTCCCTGACGCCACAGCAAGGACAAGGCAGAAACAGACGACGACGAAGATACCCCTCCAGAGGACTTCACACCAAGAGCTAGAAAGACGACCAAGAAAAGAAAAACCGTTCGAGAATTAGACGGTTTTGATTATTAAATCACAGAGAGAAAAAAATGATGCACCGAGAATCTTGCGTATGTTCCAAGTCGGAACAGGATCTGTTTGCCATGCCACCCACTATGATGACGATGCAAGAATCCCAATGGGGAGAATGTTATCCCGTCTCTTCTTTGTCAGCCTCAGCTCCCATCGAATTTGAAATCAAAGGACAACCCGTAGATTACACAGGTCTGAATAGGAGTTACCTATACTTAAAAGTCAAAGTAAGCAAAGGGAATGACGAATTAGACGAGAATGATGAATTAGCTTCCGTCAACAATTTCACACATTCCTTGTTCAGTGGAGTGGATTTGTAGTTGAATAACAAACTGGTCAGCAGTAGCATGGATACTTACCCTTATCGATCGTACCTAGAAAATCTTTTGACGTATGGAGAAGAAACCAAGAACACTCATCTGGATGCCTGCTTAGTATGGAAACCTGACACAGCGGGCAAGTTCGAAACAATATCGAATGATAATGAGGGATTTAAAGCCCGTAAAGAGAATATTGCTAGAAGCCGTAGTTTAGAACTGATGGATCTCTTGCATTATGACATGTGGATGCAAGTGAAGTATTTGCTGAACGGTGTGGATATCTGCCTGAGACTGAATCGCAGCAGTGCCACTTTCCATTTGATGGCTGATGCTGACAGTTAACGAGCTCGACCCTACGTACGTCGCGTGGAAATGTTACCTAAAGTGGGAAACGTCATCAGTCACACTTTGAGCAGAACGACCGCCAGGTATCCGATATGACGCACGGAAGTGAAAACCTTCACCATTCCCAAGGGTCAGCGATGCTTGTGTGGAGTATTTTGATTCCTATGGATTACCATCTTTGGAAGACGACATCATCGACTTTATGAGAAGAAATGCCCAGACGACACGATTCAATAATGTGAAACTATAAGGCACAAATTCTATGGTGTGTGGACAATATAGTGTGTGTTCATCAACGCAGTCCTGGATATCCTTTATATCATTTAGTGACTTATTTTGATCGTGACTGTTCTAGAAACGATAAAAAGTAGATAGATGGTTTTGTGACCGTTATGGCTATCTCTTGTATTTAGCTAAGAAACGTACTGTACATCAATGGTCCAATGACCTCCATCCATGGAAGTCTAACATGACTTCACAACGTTGTCATCCTTTTCAAAATTAATTTCTTTGATATTCTTTGATGTGTTAGTTGTGTGTGACTTGAATAAAATTGTTATGTTTTTGAAAAATGTATCTGTGGTTTGTTTAAAAAAAAAAAACCACTGTGAATATATGCTCTTTAACTTCTCTCTATCCCTCATCATGATATCAGCTATAATAGCGTTCCCACACAAAACATCTTAGGGATGTTTTCTATCGCGCCCACGCTTGAGACATACAAAGCGGGATAGTCTCCAGTCTGACCATAGTCGGCAGCGAATAGAGCAGCAAACAAGTACTTTAATCATTGATGGAGCTAGTGACGGAAGTGATTTCCGCCTAAGCATTGAGCGCGCTAAGAAGTCTTGGTCTCTTAGTGGCCTCTGGCTGGAGCCTAAGAGCGCATGAAAGAAGGACAACATTGCTCTTAATATGGGACATAGACGTTGAACTTAGAAAAAGGTCCAGGATTCGTAAAATAAAGCAGCAACAACAGTGGGAGCAAATCATGCAGACCCAATTCGTGAACAGCCCACAGATTACGACTCAACAAGGGAACAAACACCAGCAGCTGACCGAGCCAGAAAGAGTATCTTCCGCAACTGAAAGAGTAGAAGTACCTTTAGGGGCCAGGCCAAAGGTCTTGACTGCCCAGGAAAAAACCGGACTACCTTCCGAGTACATCATCACCATAACAAAAGCAACAACAATAACCGGAGACGTTTGCGATTGCAGTATCCCAAACTCCAAAAAACAAAACACCAATAAGATGACAGAATATCAACCGTGAGGTTCAAACGGAAATTAGTATGGTTACCATCATTGAATATTCCCAAAGAACCACAACCACAGCTGAATCAGATTTGGAAGTCTCGTCTTCCTTCGAAAAAGAAGGACAGGGAGAACAGGAGACTGAGGAGATACAAGACGAAAAGGAGGAGGAAATAGATCAGGAGATGGTGGAAAAGAATGAGGAATTTGACCACATGAGATAAAGGTTGCTAGTCATGGGACTAGGAGAAGCGCTGGAGGACTTACAAAAGGCAGGCCATTACATCAATGCTGTCAAATACCTTGCCTGGAGAAGCTTAAAAACCAGAAACCCAAGTCCCCCGCAGTGGCAGTATGAAGTTAGAATCCTCTCCCAGTTCTACCAGCAGGCCTGGCAACAACATCCTCTTTCCAAATTGGTGGAAGCTGCTGACTATTTGTCACAAACACATGGATATGAGGCGTTCCCTGTACAACGCAGCGACGAATCACAGAGAGCGGCAGAGTGCAAGAACGCGGTACCTTCACTCTGACATCATAAAAACAGCCCGTTTTGGCTTGGAATCCCGATTAGATCAAACCACAATACTGATCTGATCCATTTTCTCGCCGTTCAAAATTAGAACCTGGTACCCGATATTGACAAAATAATTTTGTTTACTGTCGCTTAGACAATTTAGACTAGATAGTTTAGGGTCATTTATTATGTACACTTTGTACTATGTAAATTGGTTAGTTAGGAAATAAGAAAATTTTATACTATATTAATATTGCGTGACTCTACTTAAAATTGTGGCTAACATAGAATTTGTTATAGGGAACCAAAATATTTATACAACTGGGAAAAATTTGATATAAAGTAGGTCATGGTTTTTCAGGTACGTTCCGGCTGGCGTTTGGTCTTCCCTTCCGGGTCCCTCTCCTCCTAACAACTCGGACATTAAAAGACGATTGTGTGGGCCGATTCCCATTCGTCTTTAAATCATGTGCCCCGAAAAGTGTGTAAGCAAGAACCGGGGTGACGTCATAAGATAGTGCCCAATCAACTGAGACGTTTTATCCTGCGGTAGACAGACATGTGTTTTCATTGAGTGAGTGTTGAGTCCATTCTCACTCGTGATAGCCTCTCATACAGGTAGAATGGGACTTATTGTCCCACGACCTGTCGGCTAAATTAAGTATCACGCTGTGAGTGCCTGAAAGCGTGTGGGATAGGCACTATTCTGTCCCACACGAAAAAATCTATCAGGCCCCTCCCCCTTGGGGTCATTAACCAGTAGCGAATACCCGAATAGGGTGAATGCGACTTAAATCCAACGAACGAACGAACGAACATACAGTCTGACCATCCATGGTTGACTCGTCCACCTATGAAGATGCCATCAAGACTAGCAAAGCTGAACGAAGCCTATGTCAATTTACATAGTGTTAGGCAAATCCTGATACTCAAGCATGATGAGATAGAGAATGTCAGGATGTTAAAAATAGCCCAAGACCTGATAGAAGAGGTCTTTAAAGACGAAATGAAGAAGGAGCAAGAAAATGGACCGAGAAGTACAGACTTCAGAAACAGCAGAGAGAACAGCAACAGCAGCAGGAGCCAGACAGAGGTTTTGTGGACTGCCGTGTACACACGAAAGAGTTGTCCTTCCCCTTCCGCAGAAGCAGACTATATCCTGTAGGAAAACCTGCAGCCAGACGGGGACGAAATCTAAGACGATTAAAGATTGCCATAACCCCGTCAACAAAACATCCCTTATCACGGCTACACACGCCCACCCTCCCCCCAGCAATCTAGAAAAGAGATACTAGTCAAATTACCAATTATATAATTTTGTGTGATTATCTGTAAGTTCAAAATAGAAGTGTGCCTATAAACACTTGGTTTCCCTCGCTTGTTGTATTAGTAATCATAAAAGTGTGTTTCTAGGTTAAAACAAAAGTGAACGTGAGTGTTTCTTTTAGGTCTATGCGTTCCATGTTCTTTGGTTATGATATGGGTATTGTTAGGTTTTGTGTAATGGGGTGTTTTCCTTCACTTCCGCGCGTCAGACATAAAGCAGAGCATTCGTCAGTCTGGCTACCCATTATTGACCAGTCAACAGTGACAAAATGAGTACAATAAGTAAATTACTGGAGCTTCAGATACACCTGGAGTATACCAGGCTCATCCCGGACGAGCTGGCTGTAGAGGCCATAGCAGAATCAGCCAGGACAGAAGAGGAGGAGAAGAAGAAAAAGAATGAAGAGGAGAAGGAAAGAATCCTGTCTCACCTGATACTTACGCCTGTGTGTGAAGTCAAGCCCATGGTGATGAAACCTCCACAGCCACTAGCACCACCACCACCAACACCACCACGTCAAGCACAGCCACAGACACTACCACCAGTACCAAGAGCCGCTGTCCCCCAAACGGAAAACTGGGTGAAGGAGTTGGAGAGAGAGCGTAGGCAGGACATAAGGAGACCTCATCATCACCGTCTGCAAAATAGAAGATAGAGGGAAGTCTTCACTATCCCACAAAGTGAAGACTGGGATGATGAGGCTGCTCAATTCCCCTCTGCGCTATCAGCCACGCGCATAAATTGGATCAACGATTGGAGTCGACGATGTGTCTGTGGTGCCCGGCCTGGGAGGTGTCACCATTAACCAAGTGCATATAACGTTTGAAAAACAAAAGCCTTTTTCAGGGCAAACCAGATCTCTAGAAAAGAGAGACTGATCAAGTTGCCAAAAAATATAATTTTGTGTGTGTGTTTGCGTGCGAGCGTACGCTTGTGTGTGTATGTGCATGTGTGTGTTTGTATGAGTGCGTAATTTTGTGTGTACGTGTGTTTGCGTGTGCTTACGTTTGTTGGTGTGTGTACTTCTGTTTGTATGCGTGCGCGTGCGATTGTTTGTGTGTGTATGTGTGCACGCGTAAATTTGTTTTTAAAAAAAATAACAAAAAACAAATCACTTAGCACAAAAAGTTTGGTAGTAATGTGTTATTTAGTATAAAAATATATTTTAGGTTAGCATTCTCATCACTGTTTATTTTTTTGGCAGGTGATATGGGTAGTTGGTAAGAGGGTATGTTTTCATTCACGTCATTGCTTGAGACATAATCTGCAGCGTTCGTCATTCGCGCCATTCAACATTGAATAATTTAACCATAGCGACAAACATTTGAACAAGATGATCAAATTACAACAGGCAGTGGATGACCTGGGAATGGTGGAGAAATTTTTAATGAGAGTGGAGTATGGGGAATATAGTCTCCACCGTCTCAAAATGGAGATAAACAATTTAAAGAAGACGAAGGAAAGGTTGAGTCAACTGATAATGGAGAAAAAGGAGGAGAAAGAGTATGAAGAAGATAAAATACAAATAAAAAGATGGAACGACAATATAGAAACGGAAGAAGAGAATGAGAAGAAGAAGAAAGAGGAGGAGAAGGAAGAAGAGGAGGAAAAGGATGAAATGAAGAATAAAACAAATTTAGTGAAGAAGAAAAGGAAATGGTGGAAAAGAAGAACGGAGGAGAGACAGTAGAAAAAGAACATGAAACCCAAAGGCGCTTTCCAGGGCCACTCCATTGCCTCGAAACGATTTACTCTCTTGCCTAAAGAATTTTTAGTCGATGTTTAATGTGATAGATTGATGTTCATCAGTCTATGTGTGTGTTTTTGTGTCATAGATTTATGTTGATAAATCTATGTTTGTATATGCATATATATGTCTATATGTCTCAAACCCTGTATCTAATCACGTCTTTATGTCTATGTCTCTATGTCCATGTCTCTATATTTGTCCCTAGAGTAACGCGTATTCATGTCAACCCCTTGCCACAATGTTGCCAGTGTTCTGCCCAGTTGAGGTCAGCCACTTGTCACATTGCTGCCAGTGTCCAGTACCATCACGTCAATTCCTATTGTCCCTAGACAGGCCCAACCTATGTTAAACTTTCCCTTGTCCAGCTATAGACTCACCCATGTTAAATTTCCACATGTTAAATTCCCCTTGTCCGTATAGGGCCTGGACCCTTTTTTAACATACAAGTTCCATTGTCCCTATTTTGCCCCCATTCACTACTGATAACTACAGCTGAAATAATAGGTTTCAAATATCTATATGACCTATATGACACGTGTCAAATACGTATATGAAATGTATGACACGTGTCAAATACCTATATGACCTGTATGACATGAGTTAAAAACCTATATGACCCATATGACACGTGTCAGATACCTATATGAACTGTATGACATGTGCCCAAAATGGGAAAGTGAATGATCAATGTATCGTAGATACCTAAGAGGAAACAGTATACACCAACTCGATATTTGTTATACTATGAAAGTTTCATTTTTTACATGATATCACTAATGAAGAACAACACGAATAGGAGATAATGCTAAAGAATAACAAGAAAGATAGGAAAAAACACTAAAGGGGAACAAAAGGAATAGGAGATAACACTAAAGAGTAACAACAAAGATGGGAGATAACACTAAAGAGGAACAAAAGGAATAGGAGATAACACTAAAGAGGAACAAAAAGAATAGGAGATAACACTAAAGAGTAACAAAAAGAATAGGAGAAAAGACAACGTCTGGGTCTATTACCAAAAGGAATGTTATCATGGGGACTCGGTTAACATTTTGTTAATTATTGAGACTACTTACAATTTGAAAGGACACAGTAATATCAAGAGACATTACAAATATATGTTATATTTTAGGAATTTGATTACTAATTAGATTGTCTAAGTGGTTAGAGCGTCCGCCTTTGATGCGGGAGGTCGTTGATTTGAACCCCGTCCGAGCAATAACAAAGACTTAAAATAATGGTACTGGCAACTGCCTCGCTTGGCACTCAGTATTAAGAGGCTAGTGTTATGACTGGTTAGCCTGGTGTCAGGATAATGTGGCTGGGTGGGACGTGATGCTACATGTCTGCGGCATGTTTCCCCGCTGCTGGATATCACTTTAATCTGCCATACTGCAAACATCGTACTGATATGACTAAAATTGTTACAACTACGTTAAAATACCCCCACACTATATATAGATTAAATTACTTATCAATAATACTCATCAATGTGCGGCTTTCGAATGTTTAAATACGCAATATCGTGTCCTGTCACGTTTCTGATTGTTTTCGTGCATCTAAACCATTTGAAGTTTCTAAAATGCTTCCTCTTTCGTATTAAATAAAAGACAGTAATAAAAACAAGTAAGAGATAAGACAATTCAGTTATGAATTAAAATAGCGATTAAACCTTGGTTTTCTTACTCAACAAAATGATTACATGTTCGGAAATTATGGACAAAAATTGAAGCACAATTTCCGAAAATGTTCAGCAGTACTCCAAAACTGCATCACCAGCTTTATTTCTGATAGCAACAGGGAATTCAGAGATAGCCGTCACCTTACGCTCTATAGGTTTAACTTGTCCTTGTCCCATGATATGTTCAAGAAATGTAACACAATCACTGCAGAACTCGCTTTTATTTAAAGTAATTGTCCAATCTGCATCACTTAGTCTATCAAAGAATTTCCTAATCGTTTCAAAGTGATCTTTCCAGTTGTCGTTGTAGATGATACCAGCATTGATGCAAGCATCACAATTGTCTAGACCAGATGTAATCATGTTCATTAAACGTTGAAAAGTACAAGGCAAACCTTTTAACCCAACTTTATGTTGATAAAGTCCATCTGGAGCACAAATACCGAAATTTTGTTTGCCGTTTCAAACAGTGGATTTTGCCAGAATGCTTTCAAAAGGTCAAATTTAGTGACATAGTTTACATTTCCAATTTTGTCAATGCAGTCATCGATTCTTTGTCAATGGAAACTAACCTGTTTTGGTCACACTGTTCACTTCTCTACAGTAGGTGCACATGCAGAAAATATCTGGTTTAGGCACAAGAATACATGGTGATCTCCAGTCACTTTTACTTGGTTCTATGACACCGTTCTCCATCAAATAATGAATTTGTTTTTCCAGATATTCCTGTTTGAGAGGGTCCAGGGTTCATTCTGTACAGATGCTGTTTCACAGATGTGGAATCGACAATTTCGACGTCATGGTAGATTTTATTTGTTCATGTTAGAACATCTGAAAACAAATGCTCATATTCAATTAATAGCTGCTTGTGTTCACTCTTTTCTTGTGGATGTAGATGTGAATGTTTTTGATCCAGATTTTTCAATATTTCTGAATTCTGAAGATTGGTTGCACCAAGTGTCACTAGAGTCTGACTGCATTCTATTGCTTAAACCCTCGCAGAGTGGGACAGGTACAGACTAAATTGACTGTATGTTACCATGGCTGTCCCTATCAACGTACCCTTTTAAAACATTTACATGGCAAAGTTGGTTTTGTTTTCACTTCCCAGGAGTATTAATGATTTAATTTAATTCACTTACTTTCTTTCTAACTTTATACGGACCATAATAATTAGTGTGAAAAAGACTTTGGTGTATGGGCAAGAGTGTCAGAACTCTATCACCAGCCTGAAAACTCGCTTCCCTTGTATTTTACCATACCGCAATTTCTTTGATGACTTGTTCTAGGGAAAGGGACCGGCACAATCTACATTATGGTACGTCAAATGCAGGATTACGTTGCAGATGAGCCTTAGGTATTTTCCGAATTTCTTTTCTACTATTTTACAAGTGCGACAAGATCTACAATACTTACAAACAACACTTTCAATTTTCTGCCAATGAAATTGATTCAGGATCTTATGATACGTCTTACGCACCCCTAAATGACCAGCCAAAGGCGTTTCAAGGGCTAGACAATATACCAACAGCTTGATAGCTCACTGACCACTCATCACCAGCGGTACCTCAAGTGGTCTCAATTTTCTCATACGGACCCAATCCTCAACAAAATAACAAACAAGCACTTATATGGCTTCCATTTCACTAATTGACCTCTGAAACAAGCAAGGAAATCTCAGGATCTTGTTCATTTTTAATAGGATAGACATTCTAATTCACAAAAGGATTGTCAGTTAAAAGTGGATTAACCACAACCTCATCATCATCGAGGTCACTGACTAGTAATAAATGAATACCCTCGATGGGTAAATTTGTCACTGTTCTTCCTATGAAAATATTCTTATTCAGTGAGTGGAGTTCGGCTTTGTTAATGTTCCTTTCCACCGTGTAAATTTGTCATCAGGATTAGTCCCTGCTGTGGATCAATTAAGCGATATTGGTCACAGTGATCCTCTTTTTACAACCTAAGACTAATGCAAATGCAATTTCCACTATCTTGAAAAGTGATAATTTTCTTAACCGACCTCATAATCACCAACACAGCCTCCTGCATTCAAAACCGCTAATAAACATCATGGATGCATCCACTACCGAAGAACTGGCATCTTAATGACTGTGTCATTGCCAGGAAAAGAGACAGGCAGGTTATCCGAGTGAGGAGAGCCATGAAAAGTGTAGAAAGCTGGACTTGCGATAGGGGCATAGCTTCCAAAGTTGATATCCGGATACATCTTAGCAGACCCAAATGTGTCGAAAAGGTTGAATGCCACCAAACTGAACCAGAACAATGTGAAACAGGCATTTTACAGCCAACTGGATACAATCAATATAAACTATGATAATATAGAGGTATTCTGAGCGTCCTTTAGAAATGCTATGCACTCGCCTGGGTTCCACCGCATGTAAACATCAAGAATAGTTTAATGAGAGACTTCAGAATGACGAAATCGGTTAGGGAAGACCTACGTAGAAGAAAGCACTTCATCGTCTAAGAAGGCAGCCGCCATCAACATCAAGGGGACTGTCCAATGTAAACTCAAGGAGTTGCAAGACTCTTGACTGAGCAATATGGCAGATAAACCTCAATACTACTCAGACAGGAATGAC
>JAECUM010039200.1:0-11076 GCA_016617855.1 Megalonaias nervosa
TTCTTAATTGTTAGTAGTTGATTGTTGGTTGAATAAAAAATGTTGTGTTTTGAAAAAATGTGTATGTCGTTTGTTTTCAAAATAAGACTATGAATATATGCTCTTTGACTTTCTCTCTATCCCTCACCATAACATTCGCTATCATAGCGTTCCAACCCAAACAAAAAAACCAAAAAAAAAAAAAACTAGTAGGGATGTTTTCTATCGCGTCCGTGTTTGAACCAGATAAAGCGGGTTTTTCTCCAGTCTGGCCATCCACTGTTGACTCGTCAACCTATGAAGATGCCTTCCAGACTAGCCAAGCTGAACGAAGCTTACGTGAATTTACATCGTGTCAGGCTAAACCTGATACCGAAACCTGAAGAGATAGAGAATGTCAGGATGTTAGCAATAGCCCAAGACCTGATAGAAGAGGTCTTCAGAGAGGAAATCAAGAAAGAACAAGAAGAATGGACAGAGAAGTACAGACATCAGAAGCAGAGAGAATAGCAACAACAACAGCAGCAGCAGCAACAGCAGCAGCAAGAACCAGACAGAGGTTTTGTGGACTGCCGTATGGACACCAAAGAGTTCTCCTTCTCTTTCCGCAGAAGCAGACCGTATCGTATTGGAAAGCTTACTGCCAGACGGGAACGCAATCTTAGACAGTATAAAAAAAGATTGCCATCACTCCCCGTCAACAAAAAACAGTATTTTCAGGGCTACCCCAATACTCTAGAAGAGACATACTAATTCAATTGCCAAAACAAATTTGTGTGCTTATATGTTTTAAAAAAATAGAAGTGTGTCTATAAACACTTTGTTTCTTTTATCAGTAAAAAAAAAATTCACCTTTCGTTTTCTTTGTCTTGTCGAATCGTGCATGTCTGTGTTTGTAAGTAAAAACGTCAACGTGAGTGTTTCTTTTAGGTCCGCGTGTTTGATGTGATGGTAAGTTTTGGTGTTAGGGATGTTTACCTTCACGTCCGTGCTTCAAGTATATAAAGCGAAGCGATCGTCAGTCTGGCTGCACAAGTAGCAAACATCACGTAAATACCAACGATACAATTATGGAACACGACCACAACAGACCGAGAAATACCAGCTATACTAACAACGGTTCACAATTCATCATATGGCAGTGGAACTGCAGAGGACTAATTGCAAACCAGGGAGAACTTCAATTAGCCATCAATGCAGAAAACAACAAACCGGATATCCTATGCCTACAAGAAACCCACCTAAATCAGAACAAAACAACATCGAAAATTAAAGGATACAACCTCAGCTTCCACAAATACAGGACCGACGGGAAAAAAGGAGGAGGTATCGCCATATTCATACACAACACTCAACAACATCACTGAAATCAATAACACCACGAACCCTACCACCAACACAATCGAACATCAAGGAATTATGCTCACAATCGGCCGGAAAAAGATCACCATCTACAAGATATACCTCCCAGGGACCACCAACACCAACCCCTCTCAGGAACTTGCCCGAATACTGAAAGACAAAGGTAACAGCATCATCTGCGGAGATTTCAACGCTCACAACAGACTGGGAAGGAACCATACGGACACCAGAGGGAAAAATATCGACAAATACGCCAGAACCAACCAAATGATAATTCTCAACACAGGCACCCCCACTAGGATAAACCCGGTCAACGGAAAATGTTCAGCCATAGACCTCCCCATAAGGACACCACTCGTTGCTCATATCACTGAATGGGAGGTCATGCAACAAAGTACACTTGGTAGCTACCATTTCCCTATTCGCACAACAGTTTACCCACACAACCCTAAGGAGGAACAAACGAGCATACCAAAATGGAAAACTAATAAGGCAGACTGGGACACCTTCCAGACCATCCTAAGGACAAAACATATAGAGGACCTACAAAGTGCTGACACAACCCTTTACTTCAACAACATCACTCAAGCAATCAACGACGCTGCATAGGAAAGTATACCTAAAACAAGTGGGAAACAGGAAAACGACCATCCCATGGTGGAATGAAGATTGCAAATCAGCCCGAAAAGCAAAAAAAAAGCACTAAATCGCTTCCTACATACCAAACTCTCCACCGACTTCATCACCTAGAAACAAATGGAAGCCAAAGCAAGAAGAACAATTAAACAAGCCAAAAAGCCTCTTGGCAAACTTACTGCTCAACACTCAATCACTCCACTCCCACGAAAGAAGGCTGGAACAAAATCAAAGCCATGAAAAGTAAGACCTCCAAAACAACACCCCAGATAACAGGAGCAGAACTAACATAGAAAAGGCCTAACAATTAGCACAACACTTTGAACTCTCGAGCAGCAACAATAATCACACTCAAACCTTTATGCTACAACTCCAAGAGGTGGAGCAAAAATACCCACATCTCTTTAAGGACCAGACTGCGGAGATAACCAACGAGAAATCACTGCTCAACGACAACTTCCAACTGCAAGAATGGCACAAAGCGCTCCGTCACAAGAAATCCACTTCACCGGGAGAGGATAATCTTGGCTACAAAATCTACAAACACCTACCTGACAACATGCAACGGATTATCCTCGATTTAATCAACCTCATCTGGAACACTGGCAACATACCCACCACCTGGAAGCAAGCCATTGTAATAGCGATTCCAAAACCAGGAAAAGACCCCAAACTTACCTCATCCTATCGCCCAATTTCACTCACCAACACCATCTGGAAAATTATGGAGACGATGATCAACAACAGACTCATACACCATCTCAAACGAAACCATTTACTCACGGAAAATCAAAGCGGATTTAGGCCCAAACGATCTACCATAGACCAACTCACCAGACTTGAAGCCGACATCAAACTCGCTTTCAACGCACCAAGGAAAAAAACCCACCATCTCCTAGCCATATTCCTCGACCTAGAAAAGGCCTTCGACCTAGTATGAACCAAGGGGCTAATTGCCAAACTCAACCAATATGGAATAACAGGACAAATGCACCGCTGGATCTCCAACTTCCTCACAGGAAGACGAATTAAGACCCGGGTAGTAGATGCATACTCCGAAACATACACATTGGACAACGGAACCCCACAAGGAAGTGTGATAAGCCCCACTCTATTCAACCTTATGGTCAACAACCTAGGAGAATACCTACATAGCAGCATCAATCTATCTCAATTCGCGGATGATAGCGGAATCTGGAAAGCAGGAAACCCCAACAACAGACACCACATCACACAGATACAACAAAGACTGGACGACATCACCAGATGGGCGAATAACTGGGGCTTTAAAATCTCAAGTACCAGAACTGTCGGGATGCTCTTCTCCCGCCCCAACAACCGAAAACCCAAATATCAGCAACTCTACCTACAAGGCACACCCATCCAGTTCGTAAAACAAACACACTTCCTGGGACTACTACTAGATGAACAACTCACATGGAAACCAAACATCGAAAATCTCGTCTAAAAATCACAACAAGACATCAACTTGCTGAACCACCTCAAAGGAACTACATGGGGAGCTGATCAACCCACACTATTTATGTTATACCGATCATTAATTAGATCAAGATGGGACTACGGCTGCCAGGTCTACGCATCAGCCAACAACAAACTGCTATCACAACTGGACTCTCTTCAATACAGAATTCTCCGTCTATGTACTGGAACACTACCCAACACATCACTTCAAGAGTTACAAATACTAACAGGAGAACTACCCCTACAACTACGCAGAGAGGAACAAATCCTAAGACATACCATCAGGAACTCAATACACAGCGACGCAAACCCAACTAAGGCGATAACTAAGCTATGCGAAAGATCATTCAATCAAAAACTTGTACCAAACCCACCAGCAAGCAAGAAAGTCCATACCCTCTGCGCAGAACTCAATTAACTGACATACAAGCGGAGCAACGGCAAATCCAGGACCCCACCCCGTAAAGAAATAATACCCCAAACATCAACCTCATAGAACAAACATTCGGAACCAAACAACAAAATCCCTGCAAGATGCTACTTGACATTCAAAAACTACTCTAGGACCAATATACGGAATCACTAAAATATACACGGACGGATCTAAATCCAAGGAACCTAACAGAACGGCAGCAGCAGTCGTGGTGCCAGAAAAACAAATACAAATTGGAGCTCGGCTTCCAGATGACTGCTCCATCTACACAGCCGAATTTTGGGCAATCAACGAAGCACTGAAATGGATCAAAACTCAAACCCAGCAGCGCCATGTTATCATCACGGATTCTCTCAGCGTCCTCAAAACCTTAGAAACAAGTGCAACACGGAGCAGAGCAAATATGCTCGAGGAAGTGATTCAACGTATTCGAGAACTCGAGACAAATCAACACACCATTGAATTCCTCTGGGTGCCATCACACATAAACCTCCCCGGGAACGACAAAGCGCACACAGTGGCAAAAAAGAACCTCCACAACAACGAAACACACTCCCTCACCCACAGCGTCCAAGAACTCTACAGTCAGGTTAGTCAGAAAATAAACACAAAATGGCAACACATATGGAACAACTCCAACAAGGGAAGGCATCTCCACCAACTACAAAAAGAAGTATCCAGGAAAATCATTACCCCAAAGGACAAGGAAGTTAATTACTTAAGGATTATCAACAGAATCATGACAGGAAAAACACTACTGAAAGGGAGCTTCGAAAGGTACCTCAAAGACCAAGGGAACCAAACAGCCAACTGTCCTCACTGACCAATAGCAGAGACGCTCGACCACATATTCAACGCATGTGCCACGTACAATGTGCAGCGGAACAGCTTCCAAGAATACCAGAAACGCATTGGATCACCAACAACATACCCAGAGGTATTGGATAAAACCAAGAACACGAATATAGAACTTACCTACAAAAACGTCATCTCGTACCTAAAGGGGATCCAAAAACATGGTCGCATATAAACAAAAAGGAAAACACCAGCAACACAACAAACCAGGTCTATGACAATGAGCCTAGACCCACGCCTCAGAGACAAGCACTACCAGCCGTCCAACACGCCAGCACCCACTTATCCTACTAACCGATTAACCAGACTTAACAATTCACAATTAATCCTAATACACTTACCTACCAGACAACATACCAACAACAGGACCAGGACTAAAAAGGGGACTATGGCAAAACGCCAGCTAAAAATCAAGTCCCCAAACCAACCTAAAAGGCATAAGGAATCGAAATCCAATGGTAACGACGAGAGAACCAGGACTACTAGACATCATAACAATGACAACAACAGGATTAAGCTGGACACAGGGTAAGTAAAACAACATGCAAACACAAAAGGACTATGGCAAAAGCAAGTCCTGAAATCAACCTTAAAAAGCACAAGGAATTGAAAACCAAAGGCAACAACGAGGGAGCCAGAAATACCATTGAACATCAGATTCAACTAGAGAAATAAGACTATGGCACAAGGACCAACTAGCGGGCAAATCTTAACTAAAATACCAAGACAAAAGGACACATAAGGGCACTAGCAACAGGTGCCATTCCCATGTTAAATTCTCATTGTCGCTATATTGTGTACATTATGTATATTGTTTGTGTACGAAATTAAAACTTTTTGCCATAAAATTTGTTAATTGGAGAAAAAGTCATGTTGTCAACGAACTAAAGCGTAACGGCAAACGGCAAGAAGAAAAGTAATGGTCGTCTACTTTGATACATGCATGGGGGGGGGGGCGCTCCTCGTTGGTTATAATGGCACTCTGACATATTGTTGACTATCTTGCCGAGGAAATGGGAGCTAAGTTTCCTTTCTCAAGGAAACATTAAGGCGGTCTACCTGGTCGATAAAGTTAACGCAAACTGGTTTTCTTTAATAAGTTATGTTTTCTGTCTTTAAATTTATCAGACTTATCAATTTGTGTTCGGTTGTCATTTAAATTGCAGTAGAAAATACAAGGACGGATTAGGGAAGGGGACAAGGGTCTGCCACTTTCCCACCCCAAGTCTGAGAGCGAAACAACCAGTACGTTTCCTGGAGTACGTTTTCTGAACAGTTAGATGGTTAAAACACGCCTTTGAAATGCGCAGTGGTTCCGTCCCAAGGACTCCTCGCCTAGTTGTTTACACCGCCTCCCACTCCCTAAACAATATTTCTAGAGCCGACACTGAAACAAGACACTGAACACTTATTCCCCTGTAAATGAAATCTACATTCATCACATATGTCTTTTAGGAAGATTATCTCACATTAATCAGAAATGAACTATTTACGCGTAGTATCAACAGATTCAAGTGACAGAACACAACGACAAAACCCAGATATAAAACTTCCTGAACACAACATTAAACCCAGACCAAAGCTAGAAGAATGGCGTGCAATTTGCTCATGTACATAAAGCCCCTCACCCATCCCAAGATGGAGACGAGTCTTTAGCCAAAAAGAGCTCATAACACTTTTCTAAAACAAGTTTGAGTAAAATAACGGGTCAGCCTGAATACAGTCTCATGATGAGCATAAATGTGTCACAAGAATCTTAAAAAAAAAAAACTTCAAAGTAAAGGTATTCACAAAATTTTGTCATATTCAGCTATGGTCATAAAGGGCAATAACTCTTACAAAAATCACTGTAGTACAAAGGGTTGTCAATCATCGCACCTTTAGAAACCGACCATAATATGTATCTAGCTTCACAACGACAGATACAAATCTGCAAGACAAGCTGCATTCACAAATTTCTGCTTTAAACTTTATTTGGCTTCGGCACATAAATAGCAATAACTCTAACAAAAATGCGAGAGCAAAGTGATTTGTCGATATGCAAATCTTCAAATGACTACAATATATACAAAGTCTTATGGCGATCCACTGACTCGGTGCGACTAGTTGTGTTCACAAGATTATGACATACACTGCATCATTCTCCAAGTAAAAAAGGGAATAACTCCACCAAAACCGCAGTGAGTTATCAATATGCGCATCTTCATATGATGATCATAACATTTCTCAGCTTTCCTGGCCAGCTACTGAAATCTGCGAGGCTAAAGAAGTTTAGAAGATTCAGTCGTACACTGCATTTCGCTCCTAGTCAAGAAGGGCAATAACTCTAATTGCGGGATCACCGTGATTTGAAGATATGGACATCTTCTGGTGATGGCCTTCGTATTTATCAAGCTTCATACCATTCCATGGAAAATCTGCAGGACCAGCTGCGCAAAGGAGATTTTATCATACACTACATTATGCTAGAAGACAAAAAGGGCAATAGTTTAGAGAATTATTGCGAGATTGTCGACGTGCGCATTTTCAGGCGATGACCTAATATTTATGTTATCAGGTGTTTATATATATAATCTGCCGAACTAGTTGCATTAACGATGTCATACACTGCATTACATTAAGCTACAAGACATCAGGGCAATAACTATAAATATAAAGTGAGGGACCAAAGGAGTTTGTCGATATGCCCATCGTCAGGCTGACCATAATACTACGTTTGATGGTAATATATCAAAACCCGAGAGACCAGTAGGACTAACGAGATTGTGTGACGGATGGACGGACGGACAGAAGATTTAACATACCACATACAAAAAGTCTGGAAAACAAAACACAGAGTATATTGATTTCTTTGAAATTAGATGTAAATAGAAACTAGTGAAAATCTCTAAATTTTAATTGCTGGTACTCTTTCCAAAGAAGGCTATCGATGGTGCAGCTCTTGATAAAAGCTATTGATGGTATAAATTTTTGCTTAAATATCAATAAACTGTATAACCCACTGTCAATATAGTTCCATAGTCATCTATCAATATAAAAGACAAAACAATTGAACATGAAAAAAGTTTAATGAATGTAATCCCAAGGACGGATTAAAGTTATGAGTAAGTCTAGCGTTCGAAACCTTAATTGCAAATAAACGATTCGTCATGGAAACTCGAGATGAAGTTTATATACACAAGTATTCTGCTTTCGGGTGCATGCAATTAATTTAAGGTTTCGAACCATATTCAAATAGTCTGTTGAAAAGAAATGAAGACACCACATGCACATTTTGGAAAAAATGTTATGAATTATGTATTATCGTGAAAGGTACCGTTTAGATTATCTATGACAATATACAATAGCGAACGAAAATTATGACACAGAAGGCGAGAAGTTGAGTGTAATAAATATACGATACATTGACGTCATATCCATTATTCTGCAACAAGAAGTTGTGTTTCACCATTTTCAGTAAATGTTTTATTTCTAGTTTGTTAATGTTCTAGTTTATTAATGTAGTTCCATTTACGTCAGTGGTAGATATATCATCTACATCAGTGGTAGCTATATCATTTATAAACAGCACAGTTAGTTTATTTCATGGTCTCTGTAGAATGTGTGCCATGAAAATGACGATTGTCTCTACTAATTTTATATCATTAGGTTTTAATAATTCAATAATGGGCAGATCTGGGAATGTCAGCACGAGAATATGGATACTGATCGAGTGATCCAAATGTTTTCATCCGCCTGACACACTGCGTAAATCTATCCCGTATATCAGAACATGACTAAGATGTTCAGGAATGCTCGAGTCTGTTGTAACACTGACACTAATCGAAGCGTTTAAAAATGTTATGAACTGTGGCGGCGAGAGGTTCGAGGCATCGTGAGCCAATGCTCTTTAGTGGCACCCCTACTTTACTACAGAGTACTACAGAGAACAGTTTTTATGTCATTTGCCCTCCTCCCCAATCTGATTAAAATCAGATCTCCACCGTTACACATGAAGTTCTGGTAACCTATGCTATTACCATAATCGCTAATTTTATCAACCAATCAGATGAAGCCTTATATCTTAGCATTTGGAGACGGAGCAGTGTGGATGAAGAGCATGAATGTGTACCGAACGATTTGATTCACTTTCAGATTTTTAAAAGCTGCATTTCCATTGGCTAATTCAAAGGTCAACAGAACCTGCCCTTAAGCGGTCGTCGTCAGATCTTCACGTAGAATAGCAGAGATCTGATTTTAATCAGATTGCTCTCCTCCCACTCCCAATAAAGCGTATTGTGAAGAACTGCCCCAGTGACGATAGAGGTGAAGATGAATGACTATGAAAATTTCAGTTTCTCTAAATCAAAAGCTCCCCACAGCGTCCCCATTCGCATAGTGCTTGAAGGCAATCATACCCTCTCACCTCCACCCATTACGGCGCCACTATTAATTTAATTTTTAAAAAAATATTTTCCAAACAATTACCTCGACAGTGTAAAATTTGATTGGAACAAATATGCAACAATGTCGACAAAATTTGAGACATAACATGATATGAGAGTTAGTCACTCTTAAACAAAGACGGAAAATATTTCCGATCGAAATTAAATTTATACTGTGGCACATGTATATAAGATTTTAAGTAAGGTGAACTAATGCAAAACCATACTTCTTTAACTTCTTCAAGATGGCTACCAATAAATAAATGTTATCAAGCTTCTCTGTGATGTAAATGTAAGCAGCTGAAAAAGTAAATACAGATCACAATATCCCTTAATAACACATGCCGAAATATTTGCTATTGAGAATAGAGTTACAAACATAAATGTGTAAACAGAGGTCCATGGATTTAGAAAACAGAAAATGCTTCGAACTTAATGTTGAAAAGGCACATATAACAAAGGTATGCAAATCTACGCATAGAATGTATGGACTGGTATGTTCTCGAAAATATATACGATCAACATACATGAACAAAAGTAAACATGTGATATATAATGTTCTCTAGTTGCTCACATCAATAACTTCTTTTTAATGTTATAACTTTATCACATTGTAGCATCTAAAAAAGACCCCACAGACTTACGTATGTTTAGTTTCATGTGAACCTATATACAAACCTGTCATAGAGAAAATTATCCATGCATGCACGAAAGCACGCACCCCCCATACATACATACATACATAGTTTATATTTTAAAGTGTCAAATGACAAACAACATGGTTTTATTGCAGACGGTATGGCTGTTGATAAAATAGCCCACACACTTTCACATATAAATATATAATAGTGATAGCTCATAATGTTTTTATATTTGTGAAATACTTGTAAGTACATGCTGATTAATGCAGAATTCATTGCTGGCAAATCTCAACTACAAAGACATAAGATATTTCTTCAGGAAGGGCACTGCTGGAATGTGCCACTATGTACCTTCCCATCTGAATCAAAATCCATAATTTTATAAAGCACCATTCCGGATTTACATTCGGAACACGCTCGGACCTTTCCGCCAATGATAGGAAAAACACCTCGGAAATGCTACAGCCGCCACAGCATATACAGGTACATTGTCTACGAAATGTCGTCTGCAACACGTCACATCATCATTTCATTACAGAGACTCGACTGAAATGATTTATTTTTGCATAAACATTCACCAATTCCATTTTATTCAAGCACGAACTCGTTAAAGAACATTCTTTACTGAAATTGTGCCAAAAATTCCATAAAGGTTCCAAAATGAGTTTGACATTATTATATGTTGCCTATTGTATCTGAGCGCGAAACTGAGTTCTCTATTAATTTTCGGCGATTTCCCTCCTCTTTATTTACTTTGTACCACTCAATGGAAGTATTTTCGAGTTAGAATTTGGAGAAAAAGCCATGATGTGTTCCGATTGTCCGAATCTCCATATATTACTTTCAGAATCCCCGTGGGCTCCTCGAATAAACTCCATTTTTTTTTTTTAAATCGCACTCATACCTATAGGTACAGACAGATATTAATGATATTCAAGAAAGGTTGAAAATAATATATTTTTATTACTACATTTTACCCAAACTGTCAATTGGTAAATAATGGGATAATATATATGTAATTGCATCTCATACATCATATGGTAAGAATGTAAAAAAGGTGTCCAGGATCAAATCCCTCTTTGCTATTTCCAGAACGTCAGACTTGTCATTGTATCTTGGATTCACTTCTTACATTATCCAGTCAATATTTGTTTTTTTTACAGACTTCGAATTTCTCTCGACACACATTATTGCAAGGGAAACGTATCCTTTGCATGCTAGCCCGTTCTTCTTGCGTTCAAAAGTTTTAAATGTTAACTTTCTT
>JAECUM010039201.1:0-27862 GCA_016617855.1 Megalonaias nervosa
GCTGTACATTTAATCTATACCTAATCAGAAACAAAATTCATGCTTTAAATAGTTTCTTTTCTCTATTGTTAACTTGTATTTTGTGTGCTGTAGAGAAAAAGGACACTCAAGATAGGACGTAAATCAACTTACGTTTAAGAGAATGGACATATCAAGTATGTTTTCGTCATTATAATATATACAGTGGTAATTCTATAATATAAAATATTCTTACGCAAAAGGAAACAATCTCTGTAAAATACAATACATCCATTACAACCGCGATCAATATAATATATTTTCTCGCAAAAGGACATAACATATTATATGCAGTATAGTTGCAATCTGCCTAGTTTAGCCTCGTTTTCGCGATACATTAATATTCATAAGGATCTCATTAAGAATGGTCTATTGACATTGTTAGACTGAACCAGTATAACGATGTTTTCAGACTGGAGTAATGTTTTGCTAGTGTAAGATTGAGCCAACGTAACCATATCTTCAGACTGGAACAATGTATTGATATTGACAGACTGGAGAAATGTGTTGGTGTTGCCATAGTGGAGCAGAAGATTTCTGTGATGAATTGGTAACGTTTCATTGGAGCTGATTATTTCTAGTGTCACACTACAGAAATGTAATGTTAGTATTAAAAGGGAGCGTTCCTGGTGTCAGACTAGAGCGATGACTTGTTAGTATTAAATTAAAACAGTGCGTTGCTAGTGTCAGACTGCAGCAATATAACGTTAGTATTAAAACAGTGCGTTGCTAGTGTCAGACTACATAAATGCAATGTTGCAATGTTAATATTAAATTAAAAGAGCGTGTGTCTCATGTCAGACTACAGCAATGACTTGTTAGTATTAAATTAAAACAGTGCGTTTCTGGTGTCAGACTACATAAATGTAATGTTAGTATCAAAACAGCCCGTTTCTGGTGTCATACTACATACATGCAGTGTTAGTATTAAATTAAAACAGCGTGTGTCTCGTGTCAGACTGCAGCAATGTAATGTTAGTATGAAATTAAAACAGTGCGTTTCTGGTGTCAGACTACATAAATGTAATGTTAGTATTAAAACAGTGTGTTTCTGGTGTCAGAGTACATAAATGTAATGGTAGTATTAAATTAAAACAGCGTGTGTCTCGTGTCAGACTGCAGCAATATAATGTTAGTATTAAAACAGTACGTTTCTGGTACTCAGTCTACATAAATGTAATGTTAGTATTAAATTAAAACAGCGTGTGTCTCATGTCAGACAACAGCAATGTAACAATGTAATGTTAGTATTAAAACAGTGCGTTTCTGGTGTCAGACTACATAAATGTAATGTTAGTATTAAATTAAAACAGCTTGTGTCTCGTGTTAGGCTGCAGCAATGTAATGTTAGTATTAAAACAGTTCATTTCTAGTGAGAGATTGGGTCCGGGGATAACTATTGGTGGAATTAAGCAAATGGATTACTAGTGTTAGATTGGTGCAGAGTATTTCCTGTGTCAGACTGTAGCAGTGCATCGCTAGTGTTAGACTGGAGCAATATTTTGCTAGTGTAAGATTGGGGCAGTATGTTTCTGTGTCAGTTTGGAGCAATGTATTGGGGCAGTACGTTTCTGTGTCTGACTGGAGCAATGTATTGTTTGTGTATGATTGGGTCAGTACGTTTCTGTATCAGACTGGAGCATTGGCTTCCTAATGTCAGATTGGAGCAATATATTGCACGTATCATATTGGAGCAATATTTAACTAGTGTCAGACTGTAGCAGTGTATTTGTATTGTCAAACTGAAGCAATGTAATGCTAGCGACGGATTGTAGTAAAGTATTGCTAGTGTCCGCTTGCAATATTTCCTGTCCAGTGTCAAACTGGAGCAAAGTGTTGCTGGTGACAGATTATGTTATTAATTCACACTTGACACCCATGTGCTAAAAATGAATTCGATATCTCAAACGTGTAACACTTGAGTTTCAAAGATCCTGGCATACGTCCTGACACGTTTTTGACCCTGCAAGAAAACATACAGCTAAAAAATACCATTAAACAAACAACTTTACATTGCTAGGAGAAATCAGCATAGTGGTGTATGACTACAGTCTTTACTTAATGACTTACTACATTATTTTTTAGACTACCAATAGTTAAAGATCAGCAGGGAGGGTGAACCCTACAAATGGGATTCGAGCAAACATATCTAAAACAAAGATTTCACACGAAAAAAATTTAAAAAAAGGTCAATAATGTCAAACTGAAACCTCTAACTTTCCGTGATGAAACCACCGGGGTTAGTTCGCGCTGTTACTTCGGCGTTGACATTCGTGTTTATAAAATTTTGTGAATGATCGTTTATGTGCTCGTGCACGCAATTTTTGTTAGCCCACCCTCCCTGCTGCTGTAATTAAACCATTGCGTTATAATAATGATCGGTGAAGCTCACTCAGCACGATTAGCTCGAGAACGACTAGAAGCAATTAAGAAATATCTACCTGTCCGTGATTCTGTCAGACAAAAATTACAAGAGCGTCAACAAACACAAGAAGAGTTTACAGAATCCGCAGAGCAATTATTTAAACCTATCACTGAAACCACTAAAGGCATTGTTCCTGTGTTAAAAGAAACGGCAAAAGAAACTAAAAAGATAGCGGAGCGAACTAAAAAGACAAAGAAAATTCTACGAGAACTTCCCGCTGAAATAGCTGCGGCTCAACTAACTGAAGAAACAGATCAAGCAGAAGGTGATGCTCAACAAGAACCAGAAGCACAAGCCAGCGCCAGGATTAAATTATATGATAAATTTAATGAGAATTTCATTGTCGGCATCGCAAAGCATGATATAACTAAATTAGCTGAAACCGCTTTTTTAACCTATGATAACCGGCGAAGATATCTGAAACCCGAGTATGCCGATGATGCTATCTCACACGAGCAATGAATGGTACAAACGGATTTTTCGTTTATGTTTCGACGTTGATCAAGCTCGAACTACCGATAAGAGATATTCTGCTTACAATACAGCTATAAGAAATATGACGTTGGCTTTTCAGCGAATGCAACAAGAAGAAGAAGAAGAAGAAGAAGAAGAAGAAGGAAAAAAAGAACCAAAAAGATCAATAAATGATTATTCTAAACCCAAG
Organism: Megalonaias nervosa; assembly: GCA_016617855.1. Taxonomy (NCBI): domain Eukaryota; kingdom Metazoa; phylum Mollusca; class Bivalvia; order Unionida; family Unionidae; genus Megalonaias; species Megalonaias nervosa. The sequence goes on from JAECUM010039201.1 coordinate 3,108, forward strand.
GCTGCTGAAACTATCCAAGATCCAAAATATACAATACCTATTGCAGTAAAATATGAATCCCGAAGTAAATATTTAAAACCTGAGTATGTTGAAGAATTTGATCTTGATAGTTGGATTACGGCTATATATCTCGTTTCTAGAAATTTTGAAAAAAGAGATGACTTTGGCGATTACGATGAGTTTAGAGAAAATGTAATGAAACAAATACAATTTTCTGAGGAAAAAAAATCTAAAAAATTAACTCCACCTCGTGAACCAACTCAACTTAGCGAACCAGAACAACCCCGTGGCTTACTTGGTAGTGTATCATCTTATTTTTCACCGTTTGGTAAGAAAACGGGCAGCGGAATCACTTGCCCCGACAGTGTTGTAGCTGACGTAGACAGATTAGAAGTTCTTGTTGGCGGAAAACGAGCTGGTAATAATTCTCTAGAAATTATTAACGAAATCACATCCATTTGTCAACGATTATTTACCGGTGGCATTATGGATATTAACGTGTATTGGTCTCTCATTAATGAAATTACCGATGATTATTATAGCGATTAAACAGTTAGATATTATTATTATAATAGATGATCACACACGCTAATCAACGCAGACCAATCATGGTCAGGGTGGTAAACGGACAATTACCTGTATATGAGACATATTACGGAGATGGATTAGGTGATGTTCTTAAGGGTTTATTTTCGAGAATCGCCCCAAAAGCAATACCGATTATAAAGCAGTTAGGCATGAAAGCTACTGATGTTATTCGTGAAAAAGCTCCTGAAGTCGCCGGTAAAGTATTTTCTGCCATCAAAGATAGACTAGCACGATTAATACGACGAAAATCTCAACCCGTAAAATTAGCCAGCACTGAAGTGATGCCTGCAAGTGTTAGTAAAGTAATAAATCAAGCCGCAAATCAAAAACTAGCAGCGATGACGGAGTCATTGGCCGAAGAGGGAGAAAAAAATGTAACAGCAAGTCTGATGGCGGGAAGTGGACTTCGTATTAGACGATGATTAATAACATGTTCAAACGTGTATCTAATCCCGCATTTGACGTGGATGCGCCAGTTCTCAAGGATGAGTCTGTGCGTGATTATCAATACTATTCTTACGATGCTCGAATGCCAAATCAGCGTGGACGAATTAAATTACAAGTTCAAGATACAAGTAGATATTTCTTGCCCGCGGAGGCATTTATCGAGGTTGAAGGTGAATTTGTAAAAACAGATGATACTGAATACGGCGCCAATGATAGTGTTGGTTTTGTCAACAACGGTGTCATGGCATTGTTTGACAGCGCCACATACATGATCGACGGAAGAAATATTTAATCCATTCAAAAAGATGTTGACGTCGCTACGACTATACATGGTCTTGCGCGATACAGCGACGATTTTTCAAGATCAGCTGGTCCATCGATGATGTTTTACAAGCACACTTTTAATAATCCTGAATACCGACAATATAATTTAGTACAAATACCGCGTGATACTGCATCTGATCCACAACCAGCTGGAATGATAGCTCGACCCGGTGCTGCATTTTCAATAATACAAAGTGCTAACGTGAATTTCAACTTGGGATTTTCAGCACGCCGGTCAATGTTGCTGGGAGACCACAGAAGATTTTCTTGTGCAATTCCATTATCACATATCTTTGGATTCTGCAGACACGTACGAAATGTTATCTTCGGAACTAAACATACAGTTGTACTTGTCAGGAAAGCAATCAACGATGATGCAATATGGCGGCCTGCTGGTGACGCTGGTAAAGTAAATCTAACAAAACTTTCATTGTGGATGCCAGTGATGACTCCAGCGATTACCGTCGAAGATCGGTCGCTCGCTTTTATGAGTAGCGGCGGCAAGTCACCGTTGTCTTGGCTAACAACAACCACAGATGCTATTCAAAGTTCCGTTGTTGGTTTATTTACGTGGCAAATAGCATCACAACAAGGTATCTTTGCGCTGCGACATATATTCGTTGCGCTTCAAGATACTAGACGAGTAAATGATCAAACACGTAGTTTAATGATATTTGACAAACTCGGTGTTTCCGAGGTGTCGCTGCGAATAAACGGTCATCAAGAACCATCCGAGGATATTTTGTTAAATTTTAATCAAAATCATGTAGCACGTGCATATCATCGACTGATGTCATTTATGGGACGTGATCAAAATGTTGATACTGGTTTACAAATATCACAGTTAGATTTTACAACGCTATATCCGATTTATTATTTTTCACTGGAACATTTGGATTTGTTTAGACAGTCCGTCGTTGATATTCACTTTCGAGCTCGTGTAGCAGAATTACCCGTTGTTAATGGTAGTTACAGAGCAATCGCAGTTATATTGTCCGATAAAGCAATGTTACTTGAAGGTGTTGGTGGTCGCATGAGAGTCGTTGATGCTCCCGTCGAAAACATGTAGATGTTTTCCGAATATGCAAGCGTTAATTTAGAAATCAAATATATATCATAAATGTCATATCATCATATTAGTGTCAGTCTGACCCCGGGTCAGATTAAACGATTACAATCACCGTTAGCATCACGATGTGGAACAAAAGTAACATTAAAACACGATCAAATGTCCGGTGCAAATAAATTATCTTTGACCGAGCGTCAGTTTAAAAGATTCAACGAAGCTAAACACGCCAATAAAGGAATACGATTAAATCTTTCCGTGAACGCCATTAAAGATTCTATTAAAACCGGAGGAATATTTCCGTTTCTAGCTGCATTACCTGCGCTGTTTGCTTCAGCGGCACCAGCTATTGCTGCAGCTGCACCAGCTATCGCAAAAACTGCCGCGTTAGGTGCTCTTAGTGACGCAGCTGAAATTGCAATACAAAAAGCTGTTAAAAAAGCATCAGGTGGATATATTGGATTAAACAAAAGACGACGACGACGAGTCGGACGCGGTCTGAGACTTCCAGGGTCTCGGCCTCACGTTTGGGGGCGCGGATTAAGAATTCCAGGGACTTAACGATGACGTCGTTGACGGCTTCGCCGTTGACGATAGTTCCACTATCGAATTATGATCTTATCAACGCCGCTAATCAGTTAAATATAAAAATTTTAGAGGTGTTTTTATGCGTGATAAATTACCGAAAAATCCGGCACTGTCAGAAACAGGTATTATCAATCTTGAGTCATCAACGGGGCCAGGTACTCATTGGGTCGCATACACCATTGATCCACGTGAAATTATTTATTTTGATTCGTATGGGTTGGCGCCACCAAAAGAATTTTTAAAATACGTCGGCAGATTTCAAAATATTACAATCTGGTATTCAACGCTACCAACACAAACATTAACGGATCCACCAATATATGGCCGTGAAGCACTAGCAGTACTTGATGCTGTATCAAGATCAACGAAACCACCTCATAAAGCTGTACACGAATATACATTAAATAATCGCTAATCATATAATAGTAGATATTTACGGAAGATCAGCTAAAACTAAAACCCAACAAGCACCAGGTGAAGACTTACTCGAGCGAGTAACAAAACAGATCAATGATGAATTATCTGACATGCTTAATCTTGCCAACGTTGATCCAAACGAACTTGTTATATTTCAAAACCGTGAAGGAAAATTGAAGACAAGTGATATTTCAATCAACGATATTATTATTCGTAATCGATTATCGCGAGAAGGTCTCATTGCTGTATATGACAAAGAGGGCAAACTTGTTCCTAGTGTTGTTACTCCGTCGTCGATCCGAGATAGCGTAAGTGAACGATTATCAAAAACCGGAGATACAATGAACGGTATCATTAACATGAATAACAATAAAATTACCAACATTGGAGAACCGACGGATAATCTCGACGCTGCAACGAAGAAATATGTAGACGATAACAATATTTCGATGACAACTTCATTGTCGACGATCAATGATGGAATGACCGCATTTAGAACTGAATTTTTTAATCATTCACAACTGTTTATGAATTTTCGCAGAAACGTGAATAGAACCACTAATGATTTTTTGGAAGTCCACCAACCGTTGATATTAAACTCACCGACATAAACACGAAACTCAATGATATTCTCAGTGGAATTCCTAATATCGTTCAAAAAACTAATCTGACTAAAATTCCACATGGACGAGCTAACAATATCGTGTACACGGTATCATCAGGATCATCGACGTGGACACCGCAAAATAACACTATTAAACATACCGCAGAAGTAACCTGTGTGTACAGGTTGTCCGTTTTCAGTTCTGCAAAATATATAATATTTACTACATTTTCATGGCGTTATTCAACCGATAATTTTTCTGGGACTGTATCTGTAGTGTTAAATAAAGATACCGAAGAAACGTTTATGCTTGTATCAGATGATAAAAAATTAACCACAGCGTCTTACTGGTGGTGCATAGAATTTGTAGCTGAAACACCTCCGTTGTCTTAGACAGCGACAACAATTAAGTATAATGATAGACGCTGTCGCTGATTGCGCTCACAGATACAGATACGATCAAGTAACGACATGGCAGAATAAACTAAAAACCATCATCGATAATTATACAGCAAAAATAAAGAAATATCGTAGACGTGCAACCGTCGTTGATATCATGGTTTATTTGGTTTCTACGCTAGTTGCTGGAACCGGCGTAGTATTAGCATCGCTAGCGACGATGACTGCGCCGATCGTTGTAACAATCATTGTTTCATCGTCAACGTCGATTGCTGGAATATTTAATATAATCGCGAAAAAGATAAATACGTGCACGAATGAAAAATTAAACGAGTACACGATGAAATTACACACAGCAACGACCGCATAATCTAAATTATCATCACTGATTTCTTCGTCGCTTAATGATGGAATAATCACCGATGAAGAATTCAGTATCGCAATAAAGATATACAATGAAGTATTCGACGACAACGTCGTTAATGATGTCGTGGTCGGTGATTTAAAACAATAATAGTATAATAATGTCAACGTCAGTGACTGCGTCACCGGATCAGCGATCTCAGGAATTATTACAACAGATCGTCACTAATACTGCTCCGGTAAGAACCACAATGATATCAGCGAGTTCAACTTCGCCTGAATTCAGTATTAATTTTCCAACTGCAATACCAGCATCCGAGATAGGTCTAGCGCAATTACGGGTTTATTATAGTTGGCCCAACATTAGGTCAACGTCGTTTGGTGGACTACAACCGAATAATTCATTAGTATTTGCAAATAAAAACAAACCCGATGGAACACCAGATTGGCAAGTAGTTAGTATTCCAACGGGCAGTTATCAAAAAGAACAGATCAATGAAGAATTTCAACGCAGAATTAAATCCATCACAGGAAAAGAATCAAAGATTGCCATTACCGTCCACGAGCCAACGCTGTCGTCTACGATCGAAATATTGTCGCCAGATTACGCCGTGGATATATATCAGTCTTCGATTAGATCAGTGCTTGGTTGGCCTGATGTCGCGCCTGTAATTGAGACGTTATTATTTCCAGAACCACGCTTGGAAGAATTTTTGACAGATAAACAACAATTTATCAAAATTCCAGATTATCGAAGTATTGGTCTTGTGTGGAATATTAAATATTATTTTACTGAAGGACAAGAAGATATTCCAGAACTCTTTAGGATAGGTATTAGTGATGAACGTATAATGTCAGTTGATCTACTAGAAAAAATACAAGTTGAATTCGATCAAGTATTTACCAACGTTAAAAATATGATTAATAATATAATACATCACTACAGCAATGATGTAAAAAAAATATTATAGAATTAATTCAACACCTGAATCAAATAATTTTTGATGCTAATTATAATAAACTTATTTATATTAAAAATTTTCAGAGATTTAGTGATGCTGATTACAATATTGAACGATATAAAACATTTTACAAACGTTATGGATTAGATGAATTCAAAACATTAATCGTTAATACAATCACAGATATATTTCCTCAAATTCTCGAATCATGGAGAAAAACACCCCACCATCGGGTATTCTCAAATACAATAATAATCCATACAGCGAAGGTCGTCATGTCTCACCGGGTATCGTTAATATCACATCAACGATCGCGGTCAATCTAGTATGTGACGTCGTCGACGGCAGTTATCAAGTTGACACTGATAAATCCAATCAAGCCCAACAAGGATACATTCTCTACTCGTTTACCCCTCAAGTCCCTCCAGGTTATTTGATTGTGTCAGAACCAATCAATGTTGTTTATCTGAAATGTCACAGTCGTCTCTTATCACGGATACATTTCAAACTTACTGACCAAAATGGCCACTTGCTCCATCTTAGGTCGGAATCGCTGAATATAAACCTGTATGTGAGATCTTAAGATCTCCACGTTCGTAGAACATCATCGTAGAAAATACCAAGCAAAAAAAAAAATGTCAAAGAGAACGTCAAGGATACAATATTTTTTTACGATTTAAAATCAGCTGGGACAACTTTACAAGTAGGTATTCTAGCTTCGTCGTCGTTGTCAGTGACGCAGTCACTAGTGACACAATCACTACAGTCGCACTCAGTGACGAAGTCACCGTCTTTATCTTTAGCCAGTAATTCCTCCGCATCTTCGTTTATCAACTCCGTCATCGCCATGATATCTTTCAGCTGTTTTATACGAGCGTGTACGAGCCTTTTCTTTTCGTATTCGTGAGATAATTCTAACCTAACCCGCTCGATGGCCCGTGAAAAAGGAACAAATAATTTCACCTGCGTATCAGTGATTGCCGCCAGCGATAGTAACATCGCCTGCTGAATTGTCTTTATAAATCGATAATCGGCGGGTAAAGTATACCTATTTTCTGACCTACGAAATTGTAATGATTCAAAATCACTCATTATTTTTTCAGGATCAAGTTGGTCAGATATTTTCACGCCGCTATTTTGTAACTTCTTAATAGCAGAAATAATTGATGTAATGTTTTCGTAATTCATTATTTTATATATTATAAATTATTTGCTTAAATAAAAATATATTTCTGAGTAAATATTTCTGAATAAAAATAAAATATTTGAGAAAATCTGACCAAAGTTACAATTTTGATGGGCATTATACCCTTCAAATTCATAAAATCTGTACAGAGTTCGCAAACTGATGGGCATTATACCCCTCAAATTCATAAAATCTGTACAGAATTCATAAAAAAATCTGAATGATAATAAATATTTATAAAAAAGTCTGAATCAAAATAAATATTTATGAAAAATAAGATATTTTACAGAATCTGTACAGAATTCGCAAACTGACGGGTATAATGCCCATCAAATTCATGAAATCTGTACAGAATTCGCAAACTGACGGGTATAATGCCCATCAAATTCATGAAATCTGTACAGAATTCGCAAACTGACCATCAAATTCAGAAAATCTGTACAGAATTTATGAATTCTGCACAAAATTCATAAAAAATCTGAATCAGAATAAATATTTATAAAAAAATAAAATGGTTTACAGAATCTGTACAGAATTCGCAAACTGACGGGTATTATACCCCTCAAATTCATAAAATCTGTACAAAATTCCAAAGCAGACGGGTATAATGCCCATCAAATTCATGAAATCTGTACAGAATTCGTAAACTGACGGGTATAATGCCCATCTGAAAATCTGACCAAAGTCACAATTTTGATGGGTATATTCAAAAATAAACAGCAGCTATGATGCTCAGTCTACCATTCCACTGGGTCCCTTCTGCCGGTAAAGTCTTTTGCCAATAAGATCCTAAGAGTCCTTGTTGGGGGCATCAAGCCACAGGCACTCTTCATTGTTAAGACATGTCTTATGGTCCACATGCACCTTCTTGAGACTTTTTGGTCCGGCAGACATTCTTTTTGAATGTCCCTATGTGGGTACCCTTCAGTGAGGTCACAAGGTCGCGAGTTCACATCACCCTGCTGTTTATTTTGGGGACGCAAGCGCATATCGATTTCATGTACCCCCCCAAATCAAACCCCGGGGTAAGTGCAAAACTGCACCCACCACGTTGTTCAGCATGGTGAGGGTTACATGAAATCTCATAGGGTTTGCGCCCCCACTATAACAGCATCTGTCGCCGAATGCAAGATAATATATCTTTACCATTTTTGGAGACTCGAACACGCAGAGAGTCTACACTAGTGGATCTGTACGCAAACGCCTTAACCACACGGCTATCGGAGCTGTTATGAATTATAGTTAAATTTAAGTATATAAATATTCACACTGTCTCACCAGTGACAATGTCACGGACGGCAAATCCCTATACCGAAATAATATTCTGTTTCTGAATAAATTCTGCAGTTTAATATATTTCTGCCGTTTCTGCTTTATTAAAACACTGTAACACTGTTACGGCCAGAACTCTGTGTTAGTAAATGCACTCGATCGATATTATTCTGGTATATTCCGCCCGCTGCAGAGCTGCGTAGATTCATTTAGCATAGTGTCGTCTGCTGCGATCTATATGTGTACAATATAATATCACGGCTGAGGTTTTTATGTTCTGTTTGAGGATATATTTTCTGCAATTAATACTTTCACAACGTTAAATGTTTGGACCAGAGAGATATTTAAACATTACGATTAGAATGTAGTACCAAGCTGCTCAGTTACTCTATCAACGATGGGGACGGATTCTTATCACTGAATATGTATAAGCAATAACAGAAAAAAGGAGACAACTACTTGATTGTTCTATCAGCGATGACGGATTTATCTCTCTTTATTATATATACCGGAATGTAATTCTTTGATCGTATTTAACTGAATAAGCTGATTTGATAATATTTATTTGCAACACGTTGTACTGAAGGCACACAAATATCAAAATATTTGGCAGCCTCATTCATAGAATTAAAAATTCTCTCTTCACCAGTCTCTGTATTTATGGATATAACCGACCTCTTTACAAACATTTTACATCTCCCAGTATTCCCAAGTGCAGAATTCTGACTTTGTGTAACAACATGCAAATTACTTAAAGAATTATCTTTCGGGTCTGAATTGATGTGATCGATTACAAGCCCGTCTTCGATGACCCCATGAAAACACTCGAACACGAACCTATGTGAGTGATATCTTTTTTTCCAACAGTAAATCTGAGATAACCAGCATTATCAACATTACCAACTGGTTTTTTTCGTTGACAGTGTCTGATAACACCATCACGAGACGCTTCATAATTTTTAATGATAGGGTGCTCTACAAATTTCTTTTGCTCCATTTTTATATATAATATTATTTGTTTAAATGATAATCTTGAAATCTGGCCAGATAGTCTTCAACGGTTTTTAACGGAGACTCACCTCACGACTTCTTATCATAATATCGTTTCAACTCTCTGTATCTTTTACCGCCACACGCTACACATAACCGTTTTTCTCCTCTTACTCCAACACCGCATCGTAAACACGGTTTTGGCCCTAGACTACCTCTTCGGAAACTTTGCATGTGTTGACCACAAAATTCATTTACGCATGATTTATTACAAGAAGTTGAAAACCCAATCATAAGCCATCGGCATCGGTTGTTTGTTTGAATCATTATATATATAATTAAAGTTTAATTAAACATATATATTTGTCTTAAATATAGTATGGAGGAATTTGAGAGATTATCCACGATTGAACCTTCCACCGCAAGATTTGATCTTGACAAATTACCAAAATCTAAATTTAATTTTTCCATGCAAGATCTGGCTTTGATAAATAGTGATATAACCGATCGTATCCGTGAGAGTAAAAAAGAATTTCGCAATGATGGCGCGGCTCATACTTGGTCGACATTCAGGATTATGAACGACACCAGCGGTGTTGTTGTTGAAGCTAGAATGAGTGACGAACGAAGCAAAAATATTATTAACTATCTCAACAATCAGAGATATATTATTCTAGTACAATTTATTGTTCAGACAGATGATGATACTTGGATTATTCGTGAATAAACGTGAACCTGTACGACTTCATACTGGAAATAATACTGTTACATTAAATAAACAATCCAAGCCGGGAATATTGACCGGTATCGATAAACCATATTATGCACGGAAGTATCCTGTTACTGCGGTTATATATGCAATATATCCGCTAAATAATAAACCCAGCTTTGGGGATCTCAAACCAATGAAAATTTCAAGACTAAACTGCGTAGCTGAACGAGTTATGGAACATTTCTCAAAAGCAATACGCGGAAACGGTTTAACAGATATAAGACGCACAAAAAAAAATGAGTGGGCAGAAACAGTTAGAGATACAAGAGCATCTATCAGTGACGTTGCTAAGCTAGAAAAGAAATTAAGATTTCCAATACCAGTAAAAACACTAACCGGAGAAATTTTGTACAAACAGAAATATACAAAAAATGGAGCTCCAATAACGATCATTGATCACAACGCACATGCATGGACTGATGCTGTAACAATATTTCCACGAGATAGGACAGTCAGATTTTATGACGATTATATATTCGATGCTATCGCCGATATTAGCAAGAACGATCCTGTATCTGTTTGGTTATTTCAGAGTTCAGAATCCGCATATTACGATCAGTTTGTAAAACCTAACGGAGATATTTACCGTAGAGAATCTCTCCATGAAGAAATGAAAAATCTTGCACAACGCCTTTGGCGTGAATATAATTCTGATGATATTGAAGTTGAGCAATTATTAAATAATTGTTTTACAGTTCCATCAGTTTGCGGCCCACTTTACTCAGAAGAAAAATTCATGGTCGCCGACAAGAACAGAATTTCTTGAAGATGTTCAACGTAGTTGTGTCGAATATGGGCATGGCGGATTATGGAATACCAAATACGATCATCGTAAAGTTATATCCGTTGATATGGTTGCGTGTTATCCTGGAAGTTTTCTTGGATACGGAGAATGTTCTGAATATTTCAAAAGATTTGGGCATCCGACACATGAAATGACAAGAGTGGCGATAAATGGACTATTACCTGATTTTGATTTAACTGGATTTGCTTGTGTAAAATCGTTTAAGTTCCGTGATAATCTTCATCCGATCGTTTATGCGTGGTTTGGTAGACATTTCTCAGAAAAATATTGGGTTCCAACGGTATTATTACAATACATGCTTGATGCTGGAATCTTAGTGTCGTTGATGGTCAGTGAAGCTATTGTATCATATCATTCGCAGAAACAAGTTTGGCTACCACAACAAAAGAAACATTCCCTGACAGATCCAGATGAAGATTGGGATACAATCGATTATGAAAATAAAGTTGCAAAGATCTCGGTAGAAAAATAATCGGTAAATTTACTCAGGGCGGTTCGTATGATCATAAACGGCATTGTACAAGATTAATCATGGATGATGCTGAGTTAGATTTTATAATTACTGATACAACGAACAAAGGAACATTTATAAGCAGAAGCAATGCTTATTTGTCAGATGGAACAAACTAGGTACAGTAGTGAGTTATATTGATGGTGAGTCGCCGCAGTTTACTCATTTAAGATCTTCTATGCTCGCTTACGTTTCTATAAATTTATTATCGATGATAAATAGATTTCCTTGTTATGCCGTCAGAGTTGCTACGGATTCGTTTTATATAAATAAAGCGTATTTAGATTTGGTAAAACCGTTACTCGGTAGCGGCAAATGGGGATCATGGCGAATAAAACAAGAAAGTATACTCGACTATTCTGAAACAGCCGACGTTAATATCGCGGAGACATACTACGGTAATGACAATCAAATACCAATATCGACATCACCGTGTGTATTCGACCACGTGGCCAGACATAAAACCATTTATCTCAGCGGCCCTGGAGGTTCTGGTAAAACAACACGTGCGATTGAATTATTTTGGAGTCTAGATATGATTGTGTTGACACCTACACACAGACTAGCAAGAAAAATAAAACAACGAGGAGTAAAATCATGTACATATCATAGTTTCTTCAGATGGTGTGGAGATACGTGGACACCTGAGCGAATGGGCGAGAAATATATTCCCAAAATCATCATCTGGGATGGAATTTGTACTGTGTCGTTGGAAACATTAAAAATATTTCTTGATTGACTACTGACAAAAAATACTGCTGTGATTATGTGCGGCGATCATGGTCAACCACCACCTTTCGTCTGTCAATCTCCGCACGAATGGTTAAAATCGTTTGTGGATTATTACGAAGAAATAAATGATGATCATAGAGCTATTGATGAACCTCTGAAAGAATTTAAAAGATTAATCAGACTACAGCTAGATAAAATACAATGTGAGATAATGCGTGAAATAATTCCGGAAACTCCTGTAAATGATTTTTGGAATTTATGGAGACCAAATGATTTAATAGTTGCGAGTAGAAAAATAGTTCGTGATGAATTACAAGAAAAATTATTTCTGCGTCGCAAGGAAAGATTTCCAACGTTACCTGTACCATTATGTTATCGCCCAGCGGATACTCGACGACAGAATATTGAAGTTGATATTCCAGGAGCAAATGAAAAACAAAATCTCGTATTAAATGATATTGTTTTAGTTGATGTTGATGTTGTTGAGAGCGCGTTGAACATGAATAACTCACCGTGGAAGCTAGGATATGCTATAACGATCCACTCGTCACAAGGACTAACTATTACTGATACAAATATCTGGATTGTCGATGACAGAATCGAGTGGTCAGATTTAGTTTATCTAGCAGTATCTAGAGTCAGGAGAATATCTCAACTACACAGAGTTATCATAGACTCCACAGAAAATAATAATCAAACTATCAGTGACACTGAAGTTATTAGCATAATAAGAAAAAAACTATTTGGTTATAAGCAATGTGACAAAAAAAAAATAATCGTGATTTTGATATTGATACTAAATTAATTATAACACTTAAACAACGACAGAATAATCATTGTGCAAGCTGTAACTGTAATATGTTATGGCAATATTCGAATAATAATCCAAAACAATTTACCGTGGATAGAATTAATAGTGATCTTGGTCATACACGTGATAATGTGATGCTGACCTGTCTTGAATGTTATCGACGTCGGGGTGCAAGTTTACAAAAGTGAACGCGGTGGTAATTGTGTGTCCTCAGGAATTACTTGTAACTGTTCGCGAACAAATCCACGCTGAGGAGCAGTTGAATCTATTCTGTAGATTACAGGTCTACCAGTGGATCTTACCACGCTAGAAATTTTATGTGTGGTCACACTCCAGATAGGATCAATTGCTCTTTTTTTACCACCTTCAAGTTCACCAGGTTCATATAAATCCCTTACAGTCACATTACCTAATACTGGTTGAGAGGAAGATTCCCGTTGTTGTATTGGTATATGTTTCTTTGTGATCGCATTAGAAGGTTTCATAGAAGTTGCACGAGTAATTTCATTATTTAACGCAGCTATCACACTTGGTAATCTTGCAACCCATTCGCGAGATCTTGTATCTGTATAAATTATTTCCTTCGCATATTGGTATCCAAATAACCGCTCAGCAAGTGTTCGATTAAATCTTTCAACGATTGCCTGATCACGATGAATTTCGGTGTGTCCTCGTCTGATTTTCACGTTATGTTTTTTCATCAACGATGATACTGCACCAAGAAATTCTTTACCAGGATCAACCTGTAGCAACCGTGGCCATCGTAGACCACCACGTTGATAAATTCGTTCAAACGCAGATGTAACCTCAGTTGCTGTCTTTGTTGACAGTGGTTCTGCTTCTTTATATCTACTTGCAACGTCAACGACAGTTAGCGCGTATTTGTATGTGCGTGATTTACGTCCACGTGATTTAATAGTATCTTGTGGCAAAAATAAAATATATGCTTGATGAACTTCATTGGGAACTCTGACATCAAAATGTGCATACTGAATTTTTTTAAGTGGTGGTAGATAAATTTGCCATATTGCTTGTCGAGCTAACCACGCTGCAGCAACAGCACGTGAAACCTTTGCAACTTCGGCGAGTTTACTAATCACTGCTTTGCCCTTCCAATATCCTCTCGGGGAATAATAAATAGACTCCATTATAATAATCATATAATCAATTACCCAGCCCCTAACATAATTTTACCTTTCATACCAACTTTTACCAGAAAAGCAGCTAATTTTTCTCGAAACGATTTATCTTTTATATTATTTATGGCATGAATTAATTTGATATCGGCGAGATGTCGCTGTTGTAAATCTTTACTTCGATAAGCGATATCATGAACCTAACACGCTTGATCAATCTTGTTCACGGGATATTCTCCAGGTCTCGGTTGATCTTGATCGTCAAGACGAATATCTAAACGAGTCCCAGGCCCACAATAATTATAACCCGGTAAGTGTTTTTCCCCGGAATATTTCGCCCACAGTAATCCTGGTAATTTTCCCAACGCTGTAGCAGCGTCACCACCGACTTTGTATTTGTTAGAAATAAATTTATATTTTTTTGTGCCACACTTTTCACATTTACCTATCAGTGCGCGTTTTTTATTTTTTGTTATTATTGTTGTTAATCCAGTGGTGGACGTGGCTGCACGGCATCGAACACAATATAAATTCATATTATTTATTATATGGATATAATTGACTTTTCGGCGACACGAAAACAAGAACCAGTAAAACATCACCCAGCGCTACCGAATTCTATCAGAATGATAATAATAGGTCCATCTGGATCAGGCAAAACACAATTATTGCTTAATCTGATAATGAGATGGCTGAAGTGGGATAAATTATATTTAGTAGCACCATCTGTAGATGACCAGCGATGCTATGAAGTACTTAAAGATTTTAATGAAAATGCAAAATTGTTAAATGAAGACAGTGACGTTATTGATTTTACCACCGATATTGATGAAGCTCCATCTGTAGATGATCTTGATGGAAGTATTAATAATTTAGTAGTGTACGATGATGTTATGCTGGACAAACAATCAAATCCAGCTAGGATATTTTCTCGAGGTAGACATAAACATACAGACGTGATTTATGTTACCCAGCGGTATACACAAATTCCAAAAGTAATCAGAGATAATTGTAATATTTTAGTTGTGTTTAACGGAGTTGATAATCATACGCTGCAAAATATTTATTATACTTGGTGTTCAGGGGACATGGATATGATTAAGTTCAAACACTTTTTTTTCAAAAGCACAAGCTATTCCGTTTGGTTTTATAACAATAAACTTGCATGATCCGAGGTCGAGATATCGTAACGGACTTGATACAATATTTGGATAAAAACCACAGCAGCAGGGAGGGTGGGCTAACAAAAATTGCGTGTACGAGCACATAAACGATCACTCACAAAATTTTATAAACACGAATGTCAACGCCGAAGTAACAGCGCGAACTAACCCCGGTGATTTCATCACGGAAAGTTAGAGGTTTCAGTTTGACATTATTGACCTTTTTATAAAAATTTTTTCGTGTGAAATCTTTGTTTTAGATATGTTTGCTTGAATCCCATTTGTAGGGTTCACCCTCCCTGCTGCTTAAAGTGACTTTATAATTCATACGGATAAACCGACGCTATAGTATCCCGAGTCAAAATGACATTATGATTCACATGAGTTAAACTGACATTAGAGTACCCAGAGTTAAACTGACAGTATGGTAAGCACAGCTAAACTGGCATTATAATACATAAAGTTAAACTGACATTATAGTACAGAGGTCAACTGACATTAGAGTACCCTGAGTTAAACTGTCACTATAGTACACAGAGTTAAACTGCTATTAGAGTACCCAGAACTAAACTGATAGTATAGTACACAGAGTTAAATTGCCATTATAGTACCCAGAGTTAAATTGACATTATAGTACATGGAGTTAAACTGACATTACAGTACCCATATTTAAACTGACATTATAGTACATAGAGTAAACTGTCATTATGGTACACAGAGTTAAAATGACATTATAGTACACAAAGTTAAACTGACATGATATTACCCAGAGTTAAACTGACATTATAATATCCAGACTTAAACTGACGTAATACAAAACAGTTACAATGGCAAGGTAGTAAGATGGCACAACTGCAGAGGGGACATGTGGTTGAATATTGTAAACGTTGAGAGTATGTTTAAAATGGTACAAAAAAATGGAGATTTGCATATTTGGCTTAAAATATATGTTTGCATTCTTGATAAAGGGACGAGTATTCATTTCGCTTATTTGCCTCTGTGGGTTTATACTGTCTCTAATCACATCAAACAAGGCACGGAATGCTTATAACTTTCACATTCCTGTCTAGTTACCTGCAACCGTCTGATTTTAATACGAACATATTTTCCCAAGGTTTGACAATTAAAAAAGAAAACTTCGTTTA
Source organism: Megalonaias nervosa (assembly GCA_016617855.1). NCBI lineage: Eukaryota > Metazoa > Mollusca > Bivalvia > Unionida > Unionidae > Megalonaias > Megalonaias nervosa. Next base: position 19,389 of record JAECUM010039201.1, read on the forward strand.
TCTTGTGTGTGGTTTTTCCACAACACGAATCAGATTACCTTATTGAAATGCATACAGTTGGATAAAGTTGCATTCTTATGTCGCAGATGCATTAGTTTCTTATCGTCGGTTTCGCCAGATAATGTTTATTCCTAAAATAGGACCCATATCACATTTTCAGTAAAGACCTGGATAATTGCCATGAGATAGCTGTTTTGTTGCGGTGTCTATTCTCACCAGTACAGCTATGCATTTTGTAGAACGGCACGTCCTGGTGTTGAGTTTTCTTTCTTATTTTGTTGTGAATCTCTCTCTTGTAGGAAACGAAAGTGCATTTTTATGTTTGCACATATTTTCTAAACCCTTTTGATAATGTCATTATCCTTAAGATGAATCAGCTTAGAGCTATGCTAATTCATGCTATAACAAGAACACTTGCCTATTGTACATTGGATCAAGTTTATAATCAATGAAGCATTCTCGCTAACCTCTTTGAATTTTGGGTCATTTCACAGTCACAAATTTCTTGGGTGTGGAGTGGAATAGAGTTCTTGTTGTATTTTTTTATGGTATTCGTTGTTGATATAGACAATGGTTCACCCAAAGTTCACTGGAAACTGATCGGGAACTGAAAGAGGTAGCTATAATTTACCGATGTATCAAACGTCCAGATCAGTATCACGTTACCGTTTAAATAAAACCAAATTGCAGGACACTCAGTCAACTCATAATTATTGGAGTTATACTAAATTAAAAATTAAGGATAACCTGTACAATACGTTTCCTGAAAGGATCTATAAAATACCACATTTTAACATTGTGACTAGTAATAATATGTTAGATAACGAAGAATTATTATAGTTGACTTGCCGTCATATATTAAGCAATATTATAATATAAGGCTGTACTTGATTTTTTTAAAATTTTACTGCCGGTTATTCAAAAGCAGCAGTACGGAATAGTAATTGTTGATAATATTTGAATTAACAAAGTCATAAATATTTTTAATCAATACATAAATAAATTGCATAACTTAAGAGAAATGAATAAATCGCTAGCATCTATTATATTGTCTCAGACATGATCTCACTGATATGCATTTGCCATGTCCCATAGTAAACATTTATACCAAAACATAAGACAACTTATAGCTAGAAAACAATGACGGGCATTACACGTTTTTGCTAAAACAAATCATCTTTCTTACAAGTTTGTGTGAATTTAATAAGTATGGTTTGTGGACACGGTGTCCACAATGATACTTCACTCATTGTGGAGTCACCAAGTGTTTAGAAAGCACAATAGATATATCATGAATAATGTTCACCGTAAAAACCCGTAACAACGTCCTCCACTGAATATCCTCAGGATACATTCCTATGTTTTTCTTCAATTTCGCCTCCCAAATTTGGTAATTCCTAGCATGGCATACAAATAATCTCTTTGAACACGTTGTCTAAAATCTTTACATACGTTGTAAATCAAATGAGATTACCTCATTTCATGTAACTTTCATGATATTGACTTCATTTACCTTAGTACAAAATGGATCTTAACTACTTCAATGGTCCCTCGATTTTCAGAATTTGTGTATATTCCGACTACATGTTACATGATTGTCCGCTTGAAATTAAAACTGTTCTGGCTGCCAACGCAATTCAAATGGATTCTTTTGATATTCCTTGAAGTTATTATCTTTTTTGCAAATACATGAAGACACTCGGTTGTGCATTTCATTCATCTGAAAGACAATCTGGTTTGATTTATGGTGTAGAGCAGGAAAATCAAAATATAATATAATGAAGATCTATAAAACTTTTCAGGAAATAATATTTGTGGCAAAAGTCTGTGTGAATTACAAAAGCATGGTTTGTGTCCATGGTGTTGAGACATACACTGTTGAAAGTTATATATGGGGAAAGCATTCAATGAATAAAATAGTATCAACGGTATATTGATTTCTAAAGTTTGAAGTTACACAGTACTGATTTTATTTGATGTACAGAAAGAACAGAAAAAGTTAATCTTCGCTCCAAGTGGTGAGGACAATGATATGGATGAACATGAAGATCTTCAGCGTACACATGTATTTTTATTGCAATTCATTTTCAGATATCTTAGATGAGACTTTCATTTGAAGTTGATGGCATGAACATTACTATAATTATTCGTGTTCAATACATTTCAGGACAAAGAATGCTGGGTGACAAAAAAGAGTTATATGGACAAAGGATGAAAATGCTGCAATACAGCCTAAGTTTGAAACATTTTTCAGACTTCTGAAAAGTACCAGGGAAAAAGGACTGCAAGAAGGCTTTGGGGACAGAACAAGTCATTAGAAATAGAGTCTGGACAAGAATTAAATACTGTGTGTACAACACTATACAAAGACTGAGAACAACAAACATACAATGGTCAAAACAATCGTTATATCATATCTGGTTTGCAAACATTTGGATAGGCTAAAATGTAACAAATAATTATGCTTTTCATTCTTGCATTTAACATCTGATGCAGAATAAGTATTATTGTTATGTTCAGTATTTAATTTGGGTGGAATTATTCATTCAGATTGTTATTCAACAGAATTACAAAGTGTTCATCAATAATATTCTTGGACTGGAACATTAATTTAGAATTTTGAGGAAGTCAGACAAGGACATTTTTGGATTATATTATTGTGATAGATCAAAAGACTGTTAGCACATCGTTACACTAAAGACAACTGGCTCATTATCAAATTTGAGACTACACGCACATCAACACATTCAGATGTTAAAACACGAATTAATAAAATCTCCCATGATGTTGAAATTGTAGATTCTCAGCATGTGAAACTGCATCTTCACAGGATGAATCCTCTCAAGCAGAAATGGTTGATAAAGGAAATTGAATGTTTATTTCAGAATGATTTTATTGAACCAAGCAAAGTAATTGGAGTTCGCCATGTATATTAGTGCCAAAACCAGATAATAGTTTACCTATGTGCACTGACTACATAACATTGAACAGTGTCACCAAAACAGATTCATTTGCAATACCAACAAACGATGACCGCATTGACAAAATTGGAAATGAAAAATATGTGACCAATTTCGATGTGTAGTGAGAATTTTGGCAAATTCCACTTACGGAAGAGCAAACGAAATGTTGGCATTTGTATTCTCTCTCAACATTCGAGCGTTTAATGAACATGGTGCATCTCATGTAGATGGCTTTGATGCATACAGAGAAGACATCATTATTTACAGTGACGCCTTGAAAGACCACCTGGAAACTATCCGGAAATTCTTTTTTCGATTGTATGAGACAAATTTGACAATTAATTGGACTAAATGTGAGTTTTTGCCGAGCTTGTATTACATTTTTAGGAAATAATGTGGAACAAGGTCAAGGTCAACCTGTTAAAGTTAAGGTTTGCTCTTGCAGGAATATAACTTCGGCATTAGGCACATCAAGGAAAAAGGGAATCTGATTGCAGATGCACTTTCACGTAGCTTTGTACTATAGTGATTTGTTTTATATATTTTGTGTCATTCATAAGGCATCTTTCTTTCCGTTTATGAGGGGAGGTGTTATGTATATCTATATTTTTTTACTTTTGTGCATGACTGTATCTATTTTTTTTTCAGTTATGTCACGTAGATTGCATAGGATCTGTACATATGTGTTGTCAAGTTTCTAATAATCAACATATTTGCAAGTTTGGAGCTATTTATGGTTGGTTAGTTAAAGTCAAGTGGACGTGTATATGAGTAAGCATTGTGAAATATTAGATGGAATAGTAAGGTCTGTCAAGTAGGGTATATTGCAAAATATAGTCGTAATAGACTCTTGCAGATGTATATATGGAAATAATTGGCTTTGTGATGTAGTTTTTCAGTCAGGCAAGACCTCTCAGGCCCACCTGGGACTCTCGTTAAATAACGGACGTGATCCTGTTTGTAAGGGGATGGAACTAAATGCATACGCAATGCCTTTTACTGATTTGCAGATCCCGCATATGTTAAATTTCAATTTTAAGGACATTTTTAAAAGGTAAAAATGCATGTGACAATTTATTTTCATTTACTTTGGGTACAATCAATAAATACAGCATCTGATCTTTTTGAAACCAAATCTGTAATTAAATGTGAATAAAATGTATCTACATAATCAGAGAATTGAAGTTTTAATTTAGTTTTAACAAAAGAGTCCAACGGGGTTTCATGAACTCAACAGAGATGAACATCTAAACCGAGATATTTCACTCTACTTCGCAGATTTTGAAGCTAATAATTATTTTATTTCTAAAATCAATTATCACTACCACTATATATACAAACGTAACATATGTACCTATACGTCTATTTATAAAAATAACTATGCAGGTTAGGATCCTGCCATCATATCAGCACGGGATGGCTGCCATGATGTATCCTCGGGCAACTCCATTTGCCTCAGTACAAAATAACCTATTTGTGTTGCTGTGATGTAAACCATCAAACCAAACCAAACCATGCATGTTTGGAGCATGTGTATCAAGGAGGAGTTTTTAAAGGGGTCCAAACCCATGGCAATAAACTAGCAGCATCATGATTCTTACAATAATAATAATAATAATAATAATAATAATAATAATAATAATAATAATAAAGTAGTTCAGTTCTGAATGTCAGTCAAGTTAATCCAACATCATATTTTACATCTTCATTATTGAACTAAATTACCACAGACAATATTGTAAACCATATAACAAAAATAAAATGCCAGGTATAACTTTTTGAAAGGAAACTAATATCATGGAGATGGAATATGCTAAAGAAAAGAAAACAATACTGGGGCCAGCATAGGCTATGACGTTAAGACTAAAACTTCTGATTCACAAGTTCGGGGAATATGGTACCTGTACTACTGAGTAGCCCTCTATTTAATAACGGGGTGAACTATTATAATGGAGTCTTTAATATTCCCATTAAAATATAATTTAGTTATTGTCATATATCTTTTTTATCTCTATTTACTTTCTCTCTCCAGAGGAAAAGAAACGAAGAAAAAAATGGACAAAAGAAGAAAAAGATGCACTCTTGACAGTGTTACGTGTAGGCTCGTACAAAAGTAACAAAAGAAAAGAGTGAATCCAACAAGCTTTGTACATTTTAACAAAATAATTTATTTCCCTATAAAACAATGTAAAAATAGGAAATAGGACTTACAGTTTTGTGAATGTAATTCAAAATATAATCCTTGAATTGAAAAATATAAGTCCTATCACTAAACAGTTCTAATTGAATCCAGGTTCGAATCTCGATGAAATTCCAATATGGAAGGCGATGACGTCAGATGAGGTCGTTTTACAAATGGCAACAATTCCTCGTTGAAACACAATTCATAATGTTCTGTTTATAATTCCAGAATAAATTTCCACTAAACGTCTTTGTCCCAGAATTTTCATAAAGAAAAGCACTTGCTTTGTTTTTCTAGAGAATATGAATTATTAAATCCCAAAAAATAGGCGAACTTCAGAACAAGCTGGCAACAACAATAAAAACCTCTTGAGCCCTCAAGGTCTAAAATCCGACTGGACTAATTTACTACCAACTGACTGTTTTAAGCCTCTATTTTAGATCACATGGTGGATCACGTGACAGGCTACGTGATTTATAATTTGAAACAGCGCAATAAAAAAAAAATGCCATTAGCACGTAGCTAGAATGGCCCTATCTAAGAATCAGATTCCCACACTAAAAATAAATTTTAAAAGAAGGCTGTTTACAACTCAGCTAACACGTGGGCCGAAAATGACCTTGGTAATAGCCAATCATTTCCGCTTAGTGTTTACGAAATCTATGAGCTAAAAATAGTGCTGAAGTAACTGTTATAATCTAATCGGGTCAAGTTAATTTTCCGAAAAGAGATTCAAATCCAATGAAAATAATCATTAGAAACCGATGCAATCTGACAGGCTGTTTTAAGATCAATTAAATGCACCATAACTGGCTTGTTACTAGTTTTTATTGCAATTACATTACGTTGTAGAATAATACTCAGGCATATCTTCGCAGATATCCAGAGTAAACCTGGTTAAGTAGAATAATGTATTTAATTGCAAAATTCCAGTCTAATTTGTATTAGAAGCATAGATACAATTCATTCTTTCATGCGAATAATAATGATATTGTAGGTCTACCTTTCGTATATATGTTCATATTTTGAGCCAATGTCACTTGCCACTCTTTCTTTCGAGGCACTCTCTCTCTCTGCCAGGAAACATATTTCAAATGCTGTTGTTACGTATATGTAATTTAATTACTTGTGTGCTAGTTTTAAATTCTTCTTTATTTTATTTTTGTTTCATTACATTTTATTGTGTAGCGGTTTGGTCAGCGTATTGCAGAACGGTTTTTCCGAAGCGGGTCTTGAAATTATGTTATTTTGTCAATAATTGTACTGCCACTCTCGACCAACATCGCAAAACTATCCATGCTGTCTGTTAAAAATGACAGACACTTACAACGATTATTTTGCACTTGGTCAGCAAATGTTATTCGTCAGGAAAACGCTGCCATTAGCAGGCTGGTCGGCGTATTATCACAAAGTCTAATTATATTTATATTACTTCAGTCCATCTTGCGCAGGTCCATAAGCTTCCGAAACATTTATAAAGACTTTCGAAATATTTTAAACACCATCTACATAATTAAATATATGAGCCTGTGAACTCAAACTTGTAACTTCACACTTTATTAAAGGTAGATGACACCCACAAATATTACATACCTGCAGGGTGGTATGTATGTATGTATGTATGTATGTATGTATGTATGTATGGATGTATGTATGTATGTATGTATGCAGGGTTTAACGGCAGGTCAGCACATTACTGGCTCTATGTGTCAAATATACCGTGCTGAACTGACTACTCATCAACGTTGAGAGATTGTATCACTGGTATAAACATCAACACGAGATATTTTATTTCAATAGTTAACTTGTTTACACATCAACATTGCGAGGAGTTATTGTGCGACATGTTTACACACCAGCGTTGAGAGGACTGCACAAATCAGGTGTGTATTCTCTCATTTATAAAGCAATTAGCATTAATCTCAGAAAATTAATAATTACATACTTTTTGCTATAAAGGATATATTTAACAAGTTTTTCCAGTGACAATTGGTACACATTTGAATCAGGTCCTCCTAAAGTATGTCTTATGACATAGGGAAATATTGTTTTACACACTTTCTTTACCTGTTATCATATCCTTCTAAGATTTTGGCCCTACCAATATGACCAAAATGTATTGCTATCTAACTTAAAAAATCACACAAATTCCAATATGTAAATATTTTCACATGTTACTCCACATACATTAGGACGAAGCATTAGGAGGATATCCTCCTAATGTCAGAGGTCCTGCTAATGTTGGTGTGTAAGCATGGGGTTTTCCTCCTAATGTAGGTAATGTGTACACACACACACACACACACACACACACACACACACACACACACACACACACACACACACACACACACACACATCCATTGGTCGGTTTGACTTAACTTTTACCATCATTCATAAGTCCAGAGATATCGTGGGATGACACAAACGAAAATCCTCTACGCTCGTCATTCCATAGATATTAGCCGTATCTTGCTACGATAGTCGATCGATCCATCGATCGATCGATTGAGAGAGAGAGAGAGGCCTTTGGACATTTTCATATTTAATTAATAATAATCGATTTTTAGAACATTATAGTATGTTTAAGAAACAACAACAAAGCATTACATAATCACAGTCTGTGTACCACGTAACCGAGGAATTTACTGTACAATGTCGTCTTGGTTTGCAACTTTGTATCATTCATAAACACTGTAGATAAATCCCATATTATTGTAGCTTACTTAGTGTAATTTCTATTTCAAGGTTATAATCCAGCCCATATTCCTTTTCTCTCTCACTCCACATTTCTGCGTAGTTTGTCCGTTATGCCTGAGAGAGGATGGGGAACAGAAAGCAGAAAGGACTGTGATGACAATGTGTACCATATTAAATTCATTTAGAAAACGAGGATTATTAATAATTTCCATCGTTATTTTCATAAGTCACTAATGATTAATGTGTGGAAATTCATCATTGATCTAGAATCAACTGCAGACGGTCGCTAGAATGTTTATATATGCGTATTATTGCGTCATGGGCGGATCACAATTTGATATACCAATAGTATTGGTATATCAAATTGCTTTATACCAACACTTTAAATGCCATGTTATTTTTAATGTATGTGGTATATATATATATATATATATATATATATATATATATATATATATATATATATATATATATATATATATATATATATATATATATAAAGAATACAAATCGTATGGCGAATAACAGCCCTTTCAAGCGCACTGGATCCAGCAAGGGATCACGAGTGTCAGGGATTGATTGAGATAAATGCAATAAACTGACGACGAACAGTGCAAAACTAGCATCTA
>JAECUM010039202.1:0-16657 GCA_016617855.1 Megalonaias nervosa
TTTATCCGGTTTAAACCGGTTTAAACCGGTTCCATCCGTTTCTAGCTGGTTCCATCCGGTTGAGTCCAGTAAAGAGGAATTGATTCTGGTTCAGAACCGCTTCAAACCGGTTAATTCCATGCCGATTTTGTATGTTAATTCATTATTGGACAGGTTTTATCCGGATTAAACCGGTTCAAACCGGTTCCATCCGGTTCCAACTGGTTCCGTCCGGTTCAGTCCAGTCAGAGGAGTTGATACTGGTTCATAACCTGTTTAAACCGGTTTATTCTATGCCGTTTTTGTATGTTAATTCATTATTGGACAGGTTTTATCGGGTTTAAACCGGTTCAAACCGGTTCCATCTGGTTCTCACTGGTTCCACCCGCTTCAGACCAGTCCAGAGGAGTTGATACTGGTTCACAACCGGTTCAAACCGGTTCATTCTATGCCGATTTTGTATGTCAATTCATTATTGGACAGGTTTTATCCGGTTTAAACTGGTTCAAACCGGTTCCATCCGGTTCTAACTGGTTCCATCCGGTTCATACCAGTCCAGAGGAGTTGCTACTGGTCCATGACCGGTTCAAACCAGTTTATTCCATGCCGATTTTGTATGATAATTCATTATTGGACAGATTTTATACGGTTCAATCCGGTTCCATCCGGTTATAACTGGTTCCATCCGGTTCAGACCTGTCCAGTGGAGATCATACTGGTTCATGACCGGTTCAAACCGTTTTATTCCATGCCGATTTTGTATGTTAATTCACTATTGGACAGATTTTATCCGGTTTAAACCGGTTCAAACCGGTTCCATCCGGTTCTAACTGGTTATGTCCGGTTCATACCAGTCCAGAGGAGTTGCTACTGGTTCAGAACCGCTTCAAACCGGTTTATTCCATGCCGATTATGTATGTTAATTCATTATTGGACAGGTTTTATCCTGTTTAAACCGGTTCAAACCGGTTCCATCCGTTTCTAGCTGGTTCCATCGGGTTGAGACCAGTCCAGAGGAGTTGATACTGGTTCGGAACCGCTTCAAATCGGTTTATTCCATGCCGATTTTGTATGTTAATTAACTATTGGACAGGTTTTATCCGGTTCAAACCGGTTCAAACCGGTTCCATCCGGTTATAATTGGTTCCATCCGGTTCAGACCAGACAAGAGGAGATGATTCTAGTTCAATACCGGTTCAAACCGGTTAATTCCATGCCGATTTTGTATGTTAGTTCATTATTGGACAGGTTTAAAACGATTTAAACCGGTTCAAACCGGTTCTCTCCGTTTCTAGCTGGTTCCATCCGGTTGAGAACAGTCCAGAGGAGTTGATACTGGTTCAGAACCGCTTCAAACCGGTTTATTCCATGCCCATTATGTATGTTAATTCACTAGTGGACAGGTTTAATCCGGTTCAGACCGGTTCAAACCGGTTCCATCCAGTTCTCACTGGTTCCGTCCGGTTCAGTCCAGTCAGGGGAGTCGATACTGGTTCATAACCGGTTCAAACCGGTTTATTCCATGCCGATTTTGTTTGTTAATTCACTATTGGACAGATTTTATCCGGTTTCAACCGGTTCAAACCGGTTCCATCAGGTTCTAACTGGTTCCATCCGGTTCAGACCAGTCCAGAGGAGATGATTCTGATTCATAACCGGTTCAAACCGGTTTATTCCATGCCGATTTTGTATGTAAATTCATTATTTGATAGGTTTTAACAGATTTAAACCGGTTCAAACCGGTTCCATCCGTTTCTAGCTTGTTCCATCCGGTTGAGAACAGTCCAGAGGAGTTGATACTGGTTCAGAACCGCTTCAAACCGGTTTATTCCAAGCCGATTTTGTATGTTAATTCACTATTGGACAGATTTTATCTGGTTTAAAGCGGTTCAAACCGGTTCTACCTGGTTCCATCCGGTTCAGACCAGTCCAGAGGAGTTGATACTAGTTCATGACCGATTGAAACCGGTTTATTCCATGCCGATGTTGTATGTTCACACATTATTGGACAGGTTTGATCCGGTTTAAACCGGTTCAAACCGGTTCCATCCGGTTCTAACTGGTTCCATCCGGTTCAGACCAGTCCAGAGGAGTTGATACTGGTTCAGAACCGCTTCAAACCGGTTTATTCCATGCCGATTTTGTGTGTTAATTCACTATTGGACAGATTTGAACCGAACCGGTTCCAACCGGTTCTAACTAGTTCCATCCGGTTCAGACCAGTCCAGAGGAGTTGATACTGGTTCATGACGGGTTCAAACCGGTTTATTCCATGCCGATGTTGTATGTTCAATCATTATTGGACAGGTTTTATCCGGTTTAAACCGGTTAAAACCGGTTCCATCCGTTTCTAGCTGGTTCCATCCGGTTGAATCCAGTAAAGAGGAATTGATTTTTGTTCAGAACCGCTTCAAACCGGTTAATTCCATGCCGATTTTGTATGTTAATTCACTATTGGACAGGTTTTATCCGGTTTAAACCGGTTCAAACCGGTTCCATCCGGTTCTAACTGGTTCCGTCCGGTTCAGTCCAGTCAGAGGAGTTGATATTGGTTCATAACCGGTTCAACCCGGTTTATTCCATGCTGATTTTGTATGTTTATCGATTATTGGACAGGTTTTATCCGGTTCAAACCGGTTAAAACCGGTTCCATCCGGTTCTGACAGGTTCCATCCGGTTCAGACCAGTCCAGTGGAGATCATACTGGTTCATGACCGCTTCAAACCGGTTAATTCCATGCCGATTTTTTATCTTAGTTCATTATTGGACAGGTTTTAACCGATTTAAACCGGTTCAAACCGGTTCCATCCGTTTCTAGCTGGTTCCATCCGGTTGAGACCAGTCCAGAGGAGTTGACACTGGTTCAGAACCGCTTCAAACCGGTTTATTCCATGCCGATCTTGTATGATAATTCATTATTGGTCAGGTTTCATCCGGTTCAAACCGGTTCAAACCGGTTCCATCCGGTTCTAACTGGTTCCATCCGGTTCAGACCAATCCAGAGGAGACGATTCTGGTTCAATATCGGTTAAAACCGATTGACTCCAATGCGATTTTGTATGTCAATTCATTATTGGACAGGTTTTATCCGGTTTGAACCGGTTCAAACCGGTTCCATCCGTTTCTAGCTGGTTCCATCCGGTTGAGACCAGTCCAGAAGAGTTGATACTGGTTCGGAACCGCTTCAATCCGATTTATTCCATGCCCCCTTTGTATGTTAATTCACTATTGGACAGGTTTTATCCGGTTTAAACCGGTTCCTACCGGCTCCATCCGGTTATAACTGGTTCCATCCGGTTCAGACCAGACCAGAGGAGATGATTCTGGTTCAATAACGGTTCAAACCGGTTTAATCCATTCGGATTTTGTATGTTAGTTCATTATTGGACAGGTTTTAACCGATTTACACCGGTTCAAACCGGTCCCATCCGTTTCTAGCTGGTTCCATCCGGTTGAGACCAGTCCAGAGGAGTTGATACTGGTTCAGAACCGCTTCAAACCGGTTTATTCCATGCCCATTTTGTATGTTAATTCACTATTGGACAGGTTTAATCCGGTTCAGACCGGTTCAAACCGATTCCATTCAGTTCTAACTGGTTAGGTCCGGTTCAGTCCAGTCAGAGAAGTTGATACTGGTTCATAACCGGTTCAAACCGGTTTAATCCATGCGGATTTTGAATGTTCATCGATTATTGGACAGGTTTTATCCGGTTTAAACCGGTTCAAACCGGTTCCATCCGGTTCTAACTGCTTCCATCCGGTTCAGACCAGTCCAGAGGAGATGATTCTGATTCATAACCGGTTCAGACCGGTTACTTCCTTGCCGATTTTGTATGTCAGTTCATTATTGGACAGGTTTTAACCGATTTAAACCGGTTCAAACCGGTTCCATCCGTTTCTAGCTGATTCCATCCGGTTGAGAACAGTCCAGAGGAGTTGATACTGGTTCAGAACTGCTTAGAACCGGTTTATTCCATGCCGATTTTGTATGTTAATTCAATACTGGACAGGTTTTATCCGGTTCAAACCGGTTCAAACCGGTTCTAACTGGTTCCATCCGGTTCAGACCAGTCCAGAGGAGATGATTCTGATTCATAACCGGTTCAGACCGGTTAATTCCTTGCCGATTTTGTATGTTGGTTCATTATTGGACAGGTTTTAACCGATTTAAACCGGTTCAAACCGGTTCCATCCGTTTCTAGCTGGTTCCATCCGGTTGAGAACAGTCCAGAGGAGTTGATACTGGTTCAGAACCGCTTCAATCCGGTTTATTCCATGCCCATTTTGTATGTTAATTCACTATTGGACAGGTTTTATGCAGTTTAAACCGGCTAAAACCGGTTCCATCCGGTTATAACTGGTTCCATCCGGTTCAGACCAGACTAGAGGAGATGATTCTGGTTCAATACCGGTTCAAACCGGTTAATTCCATGCCGACTTTGTATGATAGTTCTTTATTGGACCGGTTTAAACCGATTTAAACCGGTTCAAACCGGTTCTATCCGGTTCTAGCTGGTTCCATCCGGTTGAGACCAGTCCAGAGGAGTTAGTACTGGTTCAGAACCGCTTCACACCGGTTTATTCCATGCCGATTTTGTATGTTAATTCACTATTGGACAGATTTTATCCTTTTTAAACCGGTTCAAACCGGTTCCATCCGGTTATAACTGGTTATATCCGGTTCAGACCTGACCAGAGGAGATGATTCTGGTTCAATACCGGTTCAAACCGGTTTATTCCATGCCGATTTTGTATGTTAATTCATTATTGGACAGGTTTTATCCGGATCAAACCGGTTCAAACCGGTTCCATCCGGATCCAACTGATTCCGTCCGGTTCAGTCCAGTCAGAGGAGTTGATACTGGTTCATGACCTGTTTAAACCGGTTTATTCTATGCCGATTTTGTATGTTAATTCATTATTGGACAGGTTTTATCCGGTTTAAACCGGTTCAAACCGGTTCCATCTGGTTCTCACTGGTTCCATCCGCTTCACACCAGTCCAGAGGAGTTGATACTGGTTCACAACCGGTTCAAACCGGTTCATTCTATGGAGATTTTGTATGTCAATTCATTATTGGACAGGTTTTATCCGGATTAAACCGGTTCAAACCGGTTCCATTGGGTTCCAACTGGTTCCGTTCGGTTCAGTCCAGTCAGAGGAGTTGATACTGGTTCATAACCGGTTCAAACCGGTTTCTTCCATGCCGATTTTGTATGATAATTCATTATTGTTAGACTTTATCCGGTTCAAACCGGTTCCATCCGGTTCTAACTGGTTCCGTCCGGTTCAGTCGGGTCCAGAGGAGATAATACTAGTTCATAACCGCTTCAAACCGGTTTATTCCATGCCGATTTTGTATGTTAATTCCTTATTGGACAGATTTTATCCCGTTTAAACCGGTTCAAACCGGTTCCATCCGGTTATAACTGGTTCCATCCGGTTCAGACCAGTCCAGAGGAGTTGATACTGGTTCAGAACCGCTTCAAACCGTTTTATGTCAAGCCGTTTTTGTATGTTAATTGAATATTGGACAGGTTTTATCCGTTTTAACCGGTTCAAACCGGTTCTAACTGGTTCCATCCGGTTCAGACCAGTCCAGAGGAGTTGATACTGGTTCAGAACCTCTTCAAACCGGTTCATTCCATGCCGATTTTGTATGTTAATTCACCATTGGACATTTTTGAACCGAACCGGTTCCATCCGGTTCTAACTGGTTCCATCCGGTTCAGACCAGTCCAGAGGAATTGATACTGGTTCATGACCGGTTCAAACCGGTTAATTCCATGCCGATTTTGTCTGTTAATTCACTATTGGACAGGTTTTATCCGGTTTAAACTGGTTCAAACCGGTTCCATCCGGTTCTAACTGGTTCCATCCGGTTCAGACCTGTCCAGTGGAGATCATGCTGGTTCATAACCGGTTCAAACCGGTTTATTCCATGCCGATTTTGTATGATAATTCATTATTGGACAGATTTTATACGGTTCAATCCGGTTCCATCTGGTTATAACTGGTTCCATCCGGTTCAGACCTGTCCAGTGGAGATCATACTGGTTCATGACCGGTTCAAACCGTTTTATTCCATGCCGATTTTGTATGTTAATTCACTATTGGACAGATTTTATACGGTTTAAACCGGTTCAACCCGGTTACATCCGGTTCTAACTGGTTATGTCCGGTTCATACCAGTCCAGAGGAGTTGCTACTGGTTCAGAACCGCTTCAAACCGGTTTATTCCATGCCGATTATGTATGTCAATTCATTATTGGACAGGTTTTATCCTGTTTAAACCGGTTCAAACCGGTTCCATCCGGATCTAGCTGGTTCCATGCGCTTGAGACCAGTCCAGAGGAGATGATTCTGGTTCAATACCGGTTCAAACCGATTAATTCCATGACGATTTTGTATGTTAGTTCATTATTGGACAGGTTTTAACCGGTTTACACCGGTTCAAACCGGTTCCATCCGTTTCTAGCTGGTTCCATCGGGTTGGGACCAGTCCAGAGGAGTTGATACTGGTTCGGAACCGCTTCAAATCGGTTTATTCCATGCCGATTTTGTATGTTAATTAACTATTGGACAGGTTTTATCCGGTTCAAACCGGTTCAAACCGGTTCCATCCGGTTATAATTGGTTCCATCCGGTTCAGACCAGACAAGAGGAGATGATTCTAGTTCAATACCGGTTCAAACCGGTTAATTCCAGTGCCGATTTTGTATGTTAGTTCATTATTGGACAGGTTTAAAACGATTTAAACCGGTTCAAACCGGTTCTCTCCGTTTCTAGCTGGTTCCATCCGGTTGAGAACAGTCCAGAGGAGTTGATACTGGTTCAGAACCGCTTCAAACCGGTTTATTCCATGCCCATTATGTATGTTAATTCACTATTGGACAGGTTTAATCCGGTTCAGACCGGTTCAAACCGGTTCCATCCAGTTCTCACTGGTTCCTTCCGGTTCAGTCCAGTCAGGGGAGTCGATACTGGTTCATAACCGGTTCAAACCGGTTTATTCCATGCCGATTTTGTTTGTTAATTCACTATTGGACAGATTTTATCCGGTTTCAACCGGTTCAAACCGGTTCCATCAGGTTCTAACTGGTTCCATCCGGTTCAGACCAGTCCAGAGGAGATGATTCTGATTCATAACCGGTTCAAACCGGTTTATTCCATGCCGATTTTGTATGTAAATTCATTATTTGATAGGTTTTAACCGATTTAAACCGGTTCAAACCGGTTCCATCCGTTTCTAGCTTGTTCCATCCGGTTGAGAACAGTCCAGAGGAGTTGATACTGGTTCAGAACCGCTTCAAACCGGTTTATTCCAAGCCGATTTTGTATGTTAATTCACTATTGGACAGATTTTATCTGGTTTAAAGCGGTTCAAACCGGTTCTACCTGGTTCCATCCGGTTCAGACCAGTCCAGAGGAGTTGATACTAGTTCATGACCGATTGAAACCGGTTTATTCCATGCCGATGTTGTATGTTCAGACATTATTGGACAGGTTTGATCCGGTTTAAACCGGTTCAAACCGGTTCCATCCGGTTCTAACTGGTTCCATCCGGTTCAGACCAGTCCAGAGGAGTTGATACTGGTTCAGAACCGCTTCAAACCGGTTTATTCCATGCCGATTTTGTGTGTTAATTCACTATTGGACAGATTTGAACCGAACCGGTTCCATCCGGTTCTAACTAGTTCCATCCGGTTCAGACCAGTCCAGAGGAGTTGATACTGGTTCATGACGGGTTCAAACCGGTTTATTCCATGCCGATGTTGTATGTTCAATCATTATCAGACAGGTTTTATCCGGTTTAAACCGGTTTAAACCGGTTCCATCCGTTTCTAGCTGGTTCCATCCGGTTGAGTCCAGTAAAGAGGAATTGATTCTGGTTCAGAACCGCTTCAAACCGGTTAATTCCATGCCGATTTTGTATGTTAATTCACTATTGGACAGGTTTTATCCGGTTTAAACCGGTTCAAACCGGTTCCATCCGGTTCTAACTGGTTCCGTCCGGTTCAGTCCAGTCAGAGGAGTTGATATTGGTTCATAACCGGTTCAACCCGGTTTATTCCATGCTGATTTTGTATGTTTATCGATTATTGGACAGGTTTTATCCGGTTCAAACCGGTTAAAACCGGTTCCATCCGGTTCTGACAGGTTCCATCCGGTTCAGACCAGTCCAGTGGAGATCATACTGGTTCATGACCGCTTCAAACCGGTTAATTCCATGCCGATTTTTTATGTTAGTTCATTATTGGACAGGTTTTAACCGATTTAAACCGGTTCAAACCGGTTCCATCCGTTTCTAGCTGGTTCCATCCGGTTGAGACCAGTCCAGAGGAGTTGATACTCTTTCAGAACCGCTTCAAACCGGTTTATTCCATGCCGATTTTGTATGATAAATCATTATTGGTCAGGTTTCATCCGGTTCAAACCGGTTCAAACCGGTTCCATCCGGTTCTAACTGGTTCCATCCGGTTCAGACCAATCCAGAGGAGATGATTCTGGTTCAATATCGGTTCAAACCGATTGACTCTAATGCGATTTTGTATGTCAATTCATTATTGGACAGGTTTTATCCGGTTTGAACCGGTTCAAACCGGTTCCATCCGTTTCTAGCTGGTTCCATCCGGTTGAGACCAGTCCAGAAGAGTTGATACTGGTTCGGAACCGCTTCAAACCGATTTATTCCATGCCGATTTTGTATGTTAATTCACTATTGGACAGGTTTTATCCGGTTTAAACCGGTTCCTACCGGTTCCATCCGGTTATAACTGGTTCCATCCGGTTCAGACCAGACCAGAGGAGATGATTCTGGTTCAATAACGGTTCAAACCGGTTTAATCCATTCGGATTTTGTATGTTAGTTCATTATTGGACAGGTTTTAACCGATTTACACCGGTTCAAACCGGTCCCATACGTTTCTAGATGGTTCCATCCGGTTGAGACCAGTCCAGAGGAGTTGATTCTGGTTCAGAACCGCTTCAAACCGGTTTATTCCATGCCCATTTTGTATGTTGATTCACTATTGGACAGGTTTAATCCGGTTCAGACCGGTTCAAACCGGTTCCATTCAGTTCTAACTGGTTAGGTCCGGTTCAGTCCAGTCAGAGAAGTTGATACTGGTTCATAACCGGTTCAAACCGGTTTAATCCATGCGGATTTTGAATGTTCATCGATTATTGGACAGGTTTTATCCGGTTTAAACCGGTTCAAACCGGTTCCATCCGGTTCTAACTGCTTCCATCCGGTTCAGACCAGTCCAGAGGAGATGATTCTGATTCATAACCGGTTCAGACCGGTTACTTCCTTGCCGATATTGTATGTCAGTTCATTATTGGACAGGTTTTAACCGATTTAAACCGGTTCAAACCGGTTCCATCCGTTTCTAGCTGATTCCATCCGGTTGAGAACAGTCCAGAGGAGTCGATACTGGTTCAGAACCGCTTAGAACCGGTTTATTCCATGCCCATATTGTATGTTAATTCACTATTGGACAGGTTTTATGCAGTTTAAACCGGCTCAAACCGGTTCCATCCGGTTTTAACTGGTTCCATCCGGTTCAGACCAGACTAGAGGAGATGATTCTGGTTCAATACCGGTTCAAACCGGTTAATTCCATGCCGACTTTGTATGATAGTTCTTTATTGGACAGGTTTAAACCGATTTAAACCGGTTCAAACCGGTTCTATCCGGTTCTAGCTGGTTCCATCCGGTTAAGACCAGTCCAGAGGAGTTAGTACTGGTTCAGAACCGCTTCACACCGGTTTATTCCATGCCGATTTTTTATGTTAATTCACTATTGGACAGATTTTATCCGGTTTGAACCGGTTCAAACCGGTTCCATCCGGTTATAACTGGTTATATCCGGTTCAGACCTGACCAGAGGAGATGATTCTGGTTCAATACCGGTTCAAACCGGTTTATTCCATGCCGATTTTGTATGTTAGTTCATTATTGGACTGGTTTAACCCGATTTAAACCGGTTCAAACCGGTTCCATCCCGTTCTAACTGGCTTCATCCGGTTCAGACCAGTCCAGAGGAGTTGCTACTGGTTCAGAACCGCTTCAAACCGTTTTTTTCCAAGCCGATTTTCTATGTTAATTCCATATTGGACAGGTTTGAACCGAACCGGTTCCATCCGGTTCTAACTGGTTCCATCCGGTTCAGACCATTCCAGAGGAGTTGATAGTGATTCATGACCGGTTCGAAGTGGTTTATTCCATGCCGATGTTGTATGTTCAATCATTATTGGACAGGATTTATCCGGTTTAAACCGGTTCAAACCGATTCCATCCGTTTCTAGCTGGTTCCATCCGGTTGAGACCAGTCCAGAGGAATTGATTCTGGTTCAGAACCGCTTCAACCCGGTTTATTCCATGCTGATTTTGTATGTTTATCGGTTCTTGGACAGGTTTTATCCGGTTTAAACCGGTTTAAACCGGTTCCATCCGGTTCTGACAGGTTCCATCCGGTTCAGACCAGTCCAGTGGAGATCATACTGGTTCATAACCGCTTCAAACCGGTTAATTCCATTCCGATTTTTTATGTTAGTTCATTATTGGACAGGTTTTAACCGATTTAAACCGGTTCAAACCGGCTCCATCCGGTTCTAACTGGTTCCATCCGGTTCAGACCAATCCAGAGGAGATGATTCTGGTTCAATATCGGTTCAAACCGAATGATTCCAATGCGATTTTGTATGTCAATTCATTATTGTACAGGTTTTATCCGGTTTGAACCTGTTCAAACCGGTTCCATCCGATTCCAACTGGTTCCATCCGGTTCAGACCAGACCAGAGGAGATGATTCTGGTTCAATACCGGTTCAAACCGGTTTATTCCATGCCGATTTTGTATTTTAATTCATTATTGGACAGATTTTATCCGGTTTAAACCGGTTGAAACCGGTTCCATCCGGTTCTAACTGGTTCCGTCCGGTTCAGTCCAGTAAGAGGAGTTGATACTGGTTCATGACCGGTTCAAACCGGTTTATTCCATGCCGATGTTGTATGTTCAATCATTATTGGACAGGTTTTATCCGGTTTAAAGCGATTCAAACCGGTTCCACCCGGGTCTAACTAGTTATCTCCGGTTCAGACCAATCCAGAGGAGTTCCCTCTGGTTCAGAACCGCTTCAAACCAGTTTATTCCATGCCGATTATGTATGTCAATTGATTGTTGGACAGATTTTATCTGGTTTAAAAAGGTTCAAACCGGTTCAAACCGGTTCAATCCGGTTATAACTGGTTCCATCCGGTTCAGACCAGTCCAGAGGAGATGATTCTGTTTCAATACCGGTTCAAACAGGTTAATTCCATGCCGATTTTGTATGTTAGTTCATTATTGGACAGGTTTAAACCGATTTAAACCGGTTCAAACCGGTTCCATCCGTTTCTAGCTGGTTCTATCTGCTTGAGACCAGTCCAGAGGAGTTGATACTAGTACAGAACCGTTTCAAATCGCTTTATTCCATGCCGATTTTGTATGTTAATTCACTATAGGACAGATTTTATCCATTTTAAACCGGTTCAAACCGGATCCATCCGGTTATAACTGGTTCCATCCGGTTCAGACCAATCCAGAGGAGATGATTCTGGTTCACACCCGGTTCAAACCGGTTTATTCCATGCCGATTTTGTATGATAATTCATTATTGGACAGGTTTTATCCGGTTCAAA
The DNA here is from genome assembly GCA_016617855.1 of Megalonaias nervosa. Taxonomy (NCBI): domain Eukaryota; kingdom Metazoa; phylum Mollusca; class Bivalvia; order Unionida; family Unionidae; genus Megalonaias; species Megalonaias nervosa. The sequence continues at coordinate 11,665 of JAECUM010039202.1, forward strand.
CCGGTTCCATCCGGTTCTAACTGGTTCCATCCAGTTCAGACCAGTCCAGAGGAGTTGATACTGGTTCATGACCGGTTCAAACCAGTTTATTCCATGCCGATGTTCTATGTTCAGTCATTATTGGATAGGTTTTATCCGGTTTAAACCGGTTCAAACCGGTTCCATCCGGTTCTAACTGGTTCCATCCGGTTCAGACCAGTCCATAGGAGTTGATAGTGATTCATGACCGGTTCAAACCGGTTTATTCCATGCCGATGATGTATGTTCAATCATTATTGGACAGGTTTTATTCGGTTTAAACCGGTTCAAACCGGTTCCATCCGTTTCTAGCTGGTTCCATCCGGTTGAGACCAGTCTAGAGGAATTGATACTAATTCAGAACCGCTTCAAACCGGTTTATTCCATGCCGATTTTGTATATTAATTCATTATTGGACACGTTTTATCCGGTTTAAACCGGTTCAAACCGGATCCATCCGATTCTAACTGGTTCCGTCCGGTTCAGTGCAGTCAGAGGAGTTGATTTTGGTTCATTACCGGTTCAAACCAGTTTATTTCATGCTGATTTTGTATGTTCACCGATAATTGGACAGGTTTTATCCGGTTTATACCGGTTCAAACGTGTACTATCCGGTTCTGACAGGTTCCATCCGGTTACGACCAGTCCAGTGGAGATCATACTGGTTCATAACCGGTTCAAACCGGTTTATTCCATCCCGATTTTGTATGTTAATTCATTATTGTACAGATTTTATCCCGTTCAAACCGGTTCTAAGTGGTTCCGTCCGGTTCAGTCCAGTAAGAGGAGATGATGCTGGTTCATGACCGGTTCAAACCGGTTTATTCCATGCCGATGTTGTATGTTCAATAATTATTGCACAGTTTTTACCCGGTTTAAACCGGTTCATACCGATTCCATCCGGTTCTAACTGGTTATATCCGGTTCATACCAGTCCAGAGGAGTTGATACTGGTTCTTGACCGGTTCAAACCGGTTTATTCCATGCCGATTTTGTATGTTAATTCATTATTGGACAGATTTTATCCCGTTTAAACCGGTTCAAACCGGTTCAAACCGGTTCCATCCGGTTAGAACTGGTTCCATCCGGTTCAGACCAGTCCAGAGGAGATGATTCTGTTCAATACCGTTTCAAACCGGTTAATTCCATGCCGATTTTGTATGTTAGTTCATTAATGGACAGTTTTTAACCGATTTAAACCGGTTCAAATCGGTTCCATCCGTTTCTATCTGGTTTCATCCGGTTGAGACCAGTCCAGAGGAGTTGATACTGGTTCAGAACCGCTTCAAACCGACTTATTCCATGCCGATCTTGTATGTTAATTCACTATTGGACAGGTGTTATCCGGTTTAAACCGGTTCAAACCGGTTCCATCCAGTTCTTACTGGTTCCGTCCGGTTCAGTCCAGTCAGAGGAGTTGATATTGGTTCATAACCGGTTCAAACCGGTTTATTCCATGCTGATTTTTTAAGTTCATCGATTATTGGACAGGTTTTATCCGGTTTAAACCGTTTCAAACCGGTTCCATCCGGTTCTGACTGGTTCCTTCCGGTTCAAACCAGTCCAGTGGAGATCATACTGGTTCAAAACCGGTTTAAACAGGTTTATTCCATGCCGATTTTGTATGATAATTCATTATTGGACAGGTTTTATCCGGTTCAAACCGGTTCAAACCAGTTCCATCCGGTTCCAACTGGTTCCATCCGGTTCAGACCAGTCCAGAGGGGTTGATACTGGTTCATGACCGGTTCAAACCGGTTTTTTCCATGCCGATGTGGTATATTCAGTAATTATTGGACAGGTTTTATCCGGTTTAAACCGGTTCAAACCGGTTCCATCCTGTTCTAATTGGTTCCATCCGGTTCAGACCAGTCCAGAGGAGTTGATTCTGGTTCAGAACCGGTTCAAACCGTTTTATTCCATGCCGATTTTGGATGTTAATTCACTATTGGACAGATTTAGTCCGGTTTAAACCGGTTCAAACCGGTTCCATCCGGTTATAACTGGTTCCATCCGGGTCAGACCAGTCCAGAGGAGATGATTCTGGTTCATAACCGGTTCACACCGTTTATTCCATGAAGATTTTGTATGTCAATTCATTATTGGAGAGGTTTTATCCGGTTTGAACCGGTTCAAACCGGTTCCATCCGGTTCTAACTTTTTCCATCCGTTTCAGACCAGTCCAGAGGAGTTGACACTGGTTCATGACCGGTTCAAACCGGTATATTCCATGCCGATGTTGTATGTTCAGTAATTATAGGGCAGGTTTTATCCGGTTTAAACCGGTTCTAACCGGTTCCATCCGGTTGTAACTGGTTATATCCGGTTCAGACCAGTCCAGAGGAGTTGCTACTGGTTCAGAACCGCTTCAAACCGGTTTATTCCATGCCGATTTTGTATGATAATTCATTATTGGACAGATTTTATGCCGTTTAAACAGGTTCAAACCGGTTCAAACCGGTTCCATCCGGTTATCACTGGTTCCATCAGGCTCAGACCAGTCCAGAGGAGATGATTCTAGTTCAATTCCGGTTCAAAGCGGATAATTCCATGCCGATTTTGTATGTTAGTTCATTATTGGACAGGTTTTAACCGATTTAAACCGGTTCAGACCGGTTCCATCCGATTCTAGCTGGTTCCATCCGATTGAGACCAGTCGAGAGGAGTTGATACTGGTTCGGAACCGCTTCAAACCGGTTCATTCCATGCCGATTTTTTATGTTAATTCATTATTGGACATTTTTTATTTGGTTTGAACCGGGTCAAACCGGTTCCATCCGGTTCTAACTGGTTCCATCCGGTTCAGACCAGTCCAGAGGAGTTGATACTGGTTCATGACCGGTTCAAACCGGTTTATTCCATGCCGATCTTGTATGTTAATTCACTATTGGACAGGCTTTCTCCGGTTTAAACCGGTTCAAACCTGTTCCATCCAGTTCTAACTGGTTCCGCCCTGTTCAGTCCAGTCAGAGGAGTTGATATTTGTTCATAACCGGTTCAAACCGGTTTATTCCATGCTGATTTTTTATCTTCATCGATTTTTGGACAGGTTTTATCCGGTTTAAACCGTTTCAAACCGGCTCCATCCGGTTCTGACTGGTTCCTTCCTGTTCAAACCAGTCCAGTTGAGATCATACTGGTTCAGAACCGGTTCAAACCGGTTTATTCCATGCCGATTTTGGATGTTAATTCACTATTGGACAGATTTTATCCGGTTTAAACCGGTTCCAACCGGTTCCATCCGGTTATAACTGGTTCCATCCGGTTCAGACCAGTCCAGAGGAGTTGGTACTGGTTCATGCCCGGTTCAAACCGGTTTATTCCATGCCGATTTTGTATGTTAATTCATTATTGGACGGATTTTATCCCGCTTAAACCGGTTCAAACCGGTTCAGACCGGTTCCATCCGGTTATAACTGGTTCCATCCGGTTGAGACCAGTCCAGAGGAGATGATTCTGGTTCAATACCGGTTCAAACCGGATAATTCCATGCAGATTTTGTATGTTAGTTCATTATTGGACAGGTTTTAACCGATTGAAACCGGTTCAAACCGGAGCCATCCGTTTCTAGCTGGTTCCATCCGATTGAGACCAGTCGAGAAGAGTTGATACTGGTTCGGAACCGCTTCAAACCGGTTAATTCCATGCCGATTTTGTATGTTAATTCACTATTGGACATATTTTATCCGGTTTAAACTGCCTCAAACCGGTTCCATCCGGTTATACCTGGTTCCATCCGGTTCAGACCAGTCCAGAGGAGTTGATACTGGTTCATGACCGGTTCAAACCGGTTTATTCCATGCCGGTGTTGTATGTTCAGTCATTATTGGACAGGTTTTATCCGGTTTAAACCGGTTCAAAACGGTTCCATCCGGTTCTAACTGGTTATATCCGGTTCAGACCAGTCCAGAGGAGTTGATACTGGTTCAGAACCGGTTGAAACCGTTTTATTCCATGCCGATTTTGTATGATAATGCATTATTGGACAGGTTTTCTCCGGTTCAAACCGGTTCCATCACGTTCTAACTGGTTGCATCCGGTTCAGACCAGCCCAGAGGAGTTCCTTCTGGTTCAGAACCGCTTCAAAAAGGTTTATTCCATGCCGGTTTTGTATGTTAATTCATTCTTGGACAGATTTTATCCGGTTGAAACCGGTTCAAACCGGTTCAAACCGGTTCCATCCGGTTATAACTGGTTCCATCCGGTTCAGACCAGTCCAGAGGAGATCATTCTGTTCAAAACCGGTTCAAACCGGATAATTCCATGTATGTTAGTTCATTATTGGACAGGTTTTAACCGATTTAAACCGGTTCAAACCGGTTCCATCCGGATATAACTGATTCCGTCCGGTTCAGTCCAGTAAGAGGAGTTGATACTGGTTCAGAACCGGTTCAAACCGTTTTATTCCATGCCGATTTTGTATGATAATGCATTATTGGACAGGTTTTCTCCGGTTCAAACCGGTTCCATTACGTTCTAACTGGTTCCATCCGGTTCAGACCAGTCCAGAGGAGTTCCTTCTGGTTCAGAACCGCTTCAAAAAGGTTTATTCCATGCCGATTTTGTATGTTAATTCATTGTTGGACAGATTTTATCCGGTTTAAACCGGTTCAAACCGGTTCAAACCGGTTCCATCCGGTTATAACTGGTTCCATCCGGTTCAGACCAGTCCAGAGGAGATCATTCTGTTCAATACCGGTTCAAACCGGATAATTCCATGTATGTTAGTTCATTATTGGACAGGTTTTAACCAATTTAAACCGGTTCAAACCGGTTCCATCCGGATATAACTGATTCCGTCCGGTTCAGTCCAGTAAGAGGAGTTGATACTGGTTCATAACCGGTTCAAACCGGTGTCATCCATACGGATTTCGTATGTTCATCGATTATTGGACAGGTTTTATCCGGTTTAAACCGGTTCAAACCGGTTCCATCCTTTTCTGACTGGCTCCATCCGGTTCAGACCAGTCCAGTG
>JAECUM010039206.1:0-43234 GCA_016617855.1 Megalonaias nervosa
TGACTTTCATTGGGATATTAAACACATATTCAGATAAATCAACTGTTGCCAAGAAGGGGGATGGGGTGGAACAGGGAACAGTGTTTAGATTGGACTATATTAGATGGAATGTTTTGCACTTTGGTTTATATCTAAGCAATACATATATAAAATTTACACAATCTACCATTTATAGAGGGGCCCCCGAGTGGCCGAGTAGTCTAAAACGCTGTCCGTTTCGGATCACTGCCATCTCACCTCTGTCTGCGTTGGTTCGAGTCTAAGATTCGGCGAATGTGGATATGTGAGAAAGCTTGCCAGTAGCTTCTCGTGGGTCATTGGTTCTTTCCGCGGATTTCCCGGTTTCTTCCTTCACCATTAATACTGGCCGCCATGTATAGCCTATCGTGTGCTGAAAAATGGCGTTAAGCCCCACAACAACAACAACAACAACAACAACCATTTATAGAGTAATTATAGTAAGCAATATGATATTTCCTAGTTGTGTTTTGAAACATAATGCTTCGGATACAATCACCTAGGTCTCTTCCACCATGCCTAATGGTGATGACCTCCCATGATTTTGCGTCCTTCTAATTTCTTTCAGTGAATGTTTTGAAACTTCATATTTTGTATTTTAATGGACTTATGTCTACCTTACATTAGTTTTAAATTATATGACTTCTACGGAGAATTTTAGGTAATTTCTGTCATTTAAATCTCCATGTCTGTAATGATACATGTATATATTGATGGTCACCTTGACCTTTTACTCATTAATTACATAATATGACAAGGCTGGTAATATATTTCCATATTAAATTTAACAGAGATAAATGGTGATATTGAAAAGGTGACTCTTATTCGACAACTGTATTTTAATATTTTTTTCTGATTTTCTTAAATAAAGCTCAAGTGCTTAAATGTTGCCTGAAATGCACCATTGCTATATAGGTGAACATGAACTTGGAATATAATTTAATATTCACTAATGTAATCTTTGAGAAGCAGAACTATGTACATTGCTTACTTACCGGTATGCATTGAACTACTATTCCTAGGTCTGTCAAGAAAATCAAGGGTGGATATAGACACATGGTACTAATTGTATGGAAAAATGGAAACCGGCCTGGAAATGGATGAACATAAATTCGAGTATATATGGGTTTGGGTGGGCAGGATTGGTTGATAATGAAAGTTATTTTGTAGGAAAAAGAATCTTTTGATATCTTATCCTAATTGTAACTTAAAAAAATAGACATTGTTTTCTTGATGGAATTTCAGTGCTTTAACGGATAAGTTTGGAACACTCATTACTGAAATTAGCACCTGACTCTTTGCTGTGGAATTGAAAGCACATGTTTCAAACACATTTAGGTCCAGAAAATGCTGTGACTCATATCCTTTTCTCTACACAGAAGCTGTCATCCAAGTTTCATCAATACTGTTAAATATAGGTTTAGATCATGAGCACTCAGAAATTTAAAGTTATTGAATTTTTAATATCATGGTGTTTGCATAGGTTTACAATGGGAACTGAATTAGTACCACGAGTCCTATAAGGACATACCAACTGAAATTGTGAGAAATGTATATTGAGTAGTTCAGAGCCCTTGGCCTTTCACCTTTTACAGCAGATCTCTAGAACATTATGAAAAAACACTGGACTTCAGATATTTCATGGCTTACCTGAGAATATACTTTTATAAATAAACAAAGATGACACAAATCTTTGCAGATGGGAAAGAGAAATAATTTTTAAAAAGTTTAAGTGCCAAGAATAGTCCTTGCCCATTGAAGTTATGGTAACAATTCAACATCCAATATGTTTGTTGCTAGAAATAAGTTAGGAAACTTTTTAAAAACAAAATTACATAATATAATTTGACCAAATTTGGCATTTATGACATAAGGGTCATAAAACTTTGAGCAAATAAATGCTGGTCACCCATTTGACTTGATCAAATGTGAAAGAAAGTATCTCAGCAAGATCCCATGCAATTTCATAGAAATGATGTAGAGCCTCAATCCAATATGGTTATCATTACTAAAAATATTAAATTTCATAATGATTTATCAGAATTTGACCAAATTATATGTGTGTGCGAGATTTGGATTTTTAATGTAGCTTTAAAAACTTTACAGTCATATCACTCTGATGTCTTTTGTATGGCAGTTTATAGTGACCTCTAGCACTGGACCATCATACAACAGACATGTAGCATCATGTCTCACCCAGTCACATTATCCTGACACCAGGCCAACCAGTCCTGATACTAACCTCTTAATGTTGAGTGCCAAGCGAGGCAGCTGTTAGTATCATTTTTATAAGTCTCTGGTATGACTTGGCCGGGGTTTGAACTGATGAACTTCTGCATCAGAGGCAGACACTCTAACCACTTAGACCACAAGATGGTTTGACCAAATTATATAAAAAGTATTCCACCTTTAGGGGTTTATGTACATATAAATTAATAGTAATCTGTAAGTTGTTACGTGTTTAGGCTCGTACAAAAGTAACAAAAAAAAGAGTGAAGCCAACAAGCTTTGTAAAATTTAACAAATAATTTATTTCCCTAGAAAAACAAGGTCAGAGTATGAAAAAGGACTTACAGTTTATGAATCTAATCCAAAATTAATCCTAGGATTAATAAATATAAGTCCTAGCAATAAAAAAAGTCCTATGTGAATCACAGTTTGAATCCCGATGAAGTTCCAAGATGGAAGGTGATGACGTCTTCTATAATCTGCTTTGTGTTGATGTGTCAACAGTTCCTTGTTGAATCACCAAGAATAATAATCTGGCTTTAGAATACCGAATATTTTCCAGTAAATGTTTTTGTCCAAGAATTTGAATGAGCACTTGTGGTTTCCAGGGAAAATAAATTATTAATTCCAAATAATAGAAAAATTCAAATCAAACTGGCAACAACAAAAATACCTTTCAGCTCCAAAGGTACAGTATATATTACAACTGACTCTTTCACTATAATAGCATGTGTTATAAGCCCCACTGATATGCAAAAAATGTCCCGGATGAGGGTCAATCCTCTGGAAAACCCTAATTGGTACATGTTATTTCACACGTAGGCCAGATATGACCTTGACTGAAATTAGTGATTCCTTCACTGGGAATGAATATTAAAAAAAAAATTTTAAAAGTTGTTTACCAGAAATTTAATATAGGTCACTGATTGATACAATGTTTCAAGCTACTGCTTGTTTATCAGGCTAAATATAACTGAATTTTCAGGAAAAATGTCAAATCCAAGGAATAAATTTATCAATACAATAACATGTAATGGAATAAAATAAAAATAAAAAAAATTTTAAACTAACAAACAAGTAATTACATATACGTAATAAAGTCATATGGCTGGGATAAAGCTTACGAAAAGTAAAACAATCTTGAAGGACTCTGTACATATGCTCTTCCATATGGATGTCAGCTAGTTACTTTATGCTACTTACTTCTTTCTCAAGTTCCAGTTTGGCATGCATGGGAAAATGAAATTGCACACAAGGAATCACAAGGTATACATGAACATGATAGTGAAATCAATAATGGTAAAAAACATACAGTGTAAATAAAATCAATAATGTGTGGTAAAATCCATACAGTGTGTAAATAAAATCAATAATGTTTGGTAAAAAAACATACAGTGTAAATAAAATCAATAATGTGTGGTAAAAACCATACAGTGTAAATAAAATCAATAATGTGTGATTAAAAGTCATACAGTGTAAATAAAATCAGTAATGTGTGGTAAAAGCCATACAGTGTAAATAAAATCAATAATGTGTGGTAAAAAGCCATACAGTGTAAGTAAAGTCAATAATGTGTGGTAAAAAAACATACAGTGTAAATAAAATCAATAATGTGTGGTTAAAAGCCATACAGTGTAAATTAAATCAATAATGTGTGGTAAAAGCCATACAGTGTAAATTAAATCAATAATGTGTGGTAAAAAAACATACAGTGTAAATAAAATCAATAATGTGTGGTTAAAAGCCATACAGTGTAAATAAATTCCATGATTATCATGTATGCATAAATTTATGTATAAAATTAGCTGAACTTTGGATTTGCATCTTATATGTATTTCCAGTTGTGTCTGCTCTTATGTAAAGCAAGTAAATTATTTGTAGATAATTATTTTCAGTAGGATGGCTATAATGAAAATATATGTAAGGAACTGCCAGCCAAACTGCTATACTCAGTAGAATCAAGAAATATTTACATACATTAGGGCTGATCAAATCCCTTAGCCTGACATCCTGGACCACTAATTTTCAAAGTCGGGCAAGTAAAAAAATTTTGACAAGTCGCTAGTTCAAGACAAGTGCATTTTTCCGATGTTTGAAAGTTGGGAGTGTTAATATTTTTATGCTTTCATCACTTTATCTATCTTTAATTGGCCATTCATTGAACTGAAAATTTCTGTGTCTTTTAGATATATCATATTTGACATTTTTTGCTGCCACAGATTCTGGCTTATGTCTCTTGGAGAAATGGTTACCTCATACTCAGTAGCAGTATTACATTGTATCAATCCACTTTCACATTGATCAAATAGTTCAGACTATGACATATGCTGTCAAAGTGTCTATAAAAATAGCATAGAAAGGCATATTAAGGCCAAGAGCTATTTTGTCTCTCTCAAAAATGGACCATTTTACAAGTCAGTCCAAACATTAAAAATTAGAAAACAAAAATGCAACTGAAGAAGGTGGGTGTTGGTAGAAATTTAGGTGTCTCAGAGCCAGTAAAGAAAGAGGATGAAGAAGTATTATTTCCACTGCTGAAATAGGCTGCTACACACCAGAGTTTCTCTGCAGTTTTCCCAGCTTTACTTTTTTGAGACATTGTTTCAGTTTATAGTAACAGTAGTACTGTCATACAGTTCATGTAAATAGCTGCAATGAAGAGCATGCAAGTGACAGGGCATATTTAGCTGGTAATATCAAGGACAATCCAGGTACTTACCTTTCTGCAGCTTGAGTTTCCTCAAAATGTACTTTCTTAGTTATTTCTGATAATTGGAATTACATGGATTCCCAAAAATTGATCTACACCACAAAATTGTACTGTAATTTTGACTAAATTTCCAACAGAAATGATATTCTTCTTACTGCACTCAAAACAAAATAATCATATGCAATTGACCCAGCTAATAAATCCAGTTTATCACAACTAGAAAAGCAGAATTTAGTTGAATAGAAAGAAAAACAAAATCTATCTATTCCAGAGCAACTGGAAAAATTGTTTCGTGTGAATTCATTCACAGTGACTCAAATTTTAAATAGACTAAAGTGATAATGACTGAGTACAAAACCAGTTTTAAGCTTGCTGGGTGGTGCATTGTGCACATTAATATTGTTATTGTTGTTATGTCTGAAATTTAAGTAACAGAAAAGATTAAATATCTAAATACAACATAACAGGTAAAATATGTCAGCAGACTTACAACAAGAACATAAGTCTGAATGACTCCAAAAATCAGAATGAAACTGAACACTTAATTTTTTCCTCATATACACCGTATATTGCCACTGTACTTTGATAGTGGAGTAATTTTTCTGGTGCTTATTTAACTTTTTTTGAGAAACAGCACACTGGATGATCCATGCCATTTTTATCATTCCACCAACCCCAACATGACTTGCATCAATAGACATTTTAAATGGTTGATTGCAGTCTGGAGCTGAAAGAACTGGTGCACTCTTAAGTATGACCTTTAATTTATCAAACGCCTCCTGGCATTTGTCAGACCAATACAATTTGGTCTTTTTACTTATGAAATTGGTCAGGGGCTCAGCAGTTATGGGGAAATTTGAGCAAAATTTCCGATAATATCCAGTCATACCCAAAAACGCATCAGTTGCTTTTTACTGATTGGCACAGGGAATTGAGAAATAGCTTTAACCTTAGCTTTTGCAGGCTTAACTTGACCATGTTGCACAATATGTCCTAAAAAATTGATACAAGCTCAGCAAAATTCACTTTCACTTAGATTAACTGTCAAATTTGCTTCACTCAAGTGAATGAAGAATTTCTGGATAGTTTCCAGGTGATCCATCCAAGAAACTCTGTAAGTAATGATGTCATCAATGGATCCATCACAGCTATCTATTCCAGATGTTACCATGTTCATTATATGCTGGAATGTAGAGGGAGAATTCTTCGTACCAGATGGCATCACTCTGTATTGAAAGAGTCCACCTGGAGTTGGAATAGCTGAATTTTCTTTTGCTCTCTGTCTGTGGAATCTGCCAGAATCCTTTTAACAGGTGAAACTTGGCAAAATATTTAGCATTTCCAATCCTGTCAATATAGTCATGTATTCTCGGCATTGGAAATGAGTCCGTTTGGGTGACACTGTTCACTTTTCTGTAGCCTGTGCACATTCAAAAAGAATTACCTGGTTTTGGCACAAAAATAACGGTGAACTCCAGTTACCTTTGCATGATGCAGTAAAGTAATTCTGCAATAAATATTCAACTTCCTTCTTCAAACATTACTGCTTAAGAGGATTCACTTTGTAAGAATGTTGTTTTACAGGTTTAGAATCTACAATTTTTTCGACATCATGGTAAATTTTGTTTGTTCAAGTTGGAACATCTGGGAACAGGTGCTCATATTCACATAATAACTGCTTTAACTCATACTTATCATCTGACTGTAGATGTGAGAGTTTATTGCCCAGATTTTGTAATATTTGAGAATTTTGAAGACTAGTTGAACTAATGGCAAACAATAGTAAGTCAACACCTTTGTCCCGATCTTTCTTGGTATCAAAACAATATGACCTTATCATATTGTATCACGTCTGATGAAATCTTTCCTGTCTTTCAGGTGATATGCATAGGACTTAAACTGTTGAATACCTAATTCATACATAACTTGTTAGAAGATCCCTGACATATAATTAGAGCCCTGATCCAACTGGATAGACTTAGAAAGGCCGAAAATTGTAACGAACTTAATTAAGGCTTTAACTATAGTTTTAGTCTTAATATTACATAAAGGAATTACTCTAGAAACCTTGTCTACACACAACTTATGGTCAACAATTATTGGTTGCCAGACTTGGTCTTGGGTAAAGGACTTACACAATCTACCATTATTCTACTAAATGGTTCATCAAATGCAGGAATAAGTTGTAAATTAGTTTTAGGTATCTTTTGGTTCTGTTTTCCTACCATTTGACAAGTGTGACAAGATCTACAATAGTTAGAATCATCACTTTTAATTTTAGGCCAGTAAAAATGATCTAAAATCGTTTTATTGACTCCCAGATGTCCAGCCAATGGAGTGTTATGGGTTAAACTTAGAATTTCCTGTCGATATGACTTAGGTACCACTATTTGATAGTTAAATGACCACATGTCTTCAGTGGGTGTCTCGGGTGATCTCCATTTTCTCAGAAGGACACCATTTGTAAAAACACAGCAAGTTGGTACCTCTGCGGAGTCAGCTTCACTAATAGCCCTCTGAAATAAACAGATCTCGGGGATCTTTCTTCTGTTGGATGATGAGCTATTTTCGTTTGTCACCCAGTTTTAACATAAGAGAATAAGTGGTTAATAGAGGATCACAGTGATCAATACTTTTTGATTAACAGAAGCAAAAGTGACATTATCAGAAGCTTAACCAATACATGTGTGAGTCAAAGGAATAATATCTTGATCAGTTTCATTCCCAAGAGCCACAGCTGCACAAGCCAGATATAAATCCAGGATTTCTTTTTCAATAGGATCAACCTTTTGATCCAAACAAGGCTTGTCAGTGATAAATGGATCAAGCACAACCTTATCTCCAGCTAAGTCATTGCCTAGCAAATAAATGAACACCTTCAGTGGGTAAATAAAGCCCAGCTCCTACAGTCACTGGCCCTGAAACTAAATTTTAGGCCAGTACTACAATTGGATAGTTATATGACCACTTGTCTTCAGCAGGCATCTCCATTTTCTCAGAAGGACACCATCTGTAAAAAGAAACAGAGCAAGTTGGTACCTCTGTTGAGTCAGCTTTACTAATAGCCCTCTGAAACAAACAAATCTCAGGATCTGTCTCTCTCTTTCTTTTTCCTGCATTTGCATTTCTCTTTCTTTTTCCTGCATTTGCATCTCTATTTCCTCTTGTTTCATGTTAATGCTTTCATAACTTCATTTCATTCTTGTAGATTTATTTTAATTTCAATTCCATAACTTTTAAATTATAGCTAGATTCAGGCTTACCAATCAAACTCAAGGCACTTTTATCAAATTTTTTTTCTACCAAATATTGAACCAAGATTTCTTTTATTTCTTGTTTTACCAAAGTTGACTTTGCCTCTGAAAGATCATATTTTCTGACAAGTTGAAGCAATTCATCCTTTTTCAAGGACTCTTTAACTGTTCTTGGCTAGGATTTAAAATAAAGTTCTCCACTTTAGTTGACATTGTGAAAGCTTGTTGGTTTCAGTATGTCAAAAAAAAAATAGATTAGGGACAGATAATTCTGAAATAAAATTAATTTAAATTTCAAAAAGATTTCAATTTCTCTGAAATTCATATCCCAGATGAGCCCCCAATTTTCTGTTACAACTCTGTGGTCACAAACTTAAGTAACAGAAAAGAAGCAAAACCATCAAGCTTTATAAACTCAACAAACAGTTTAATTGTCAAAGTTATAAATGAAAAATGTGAGAGAAACTTACAGTCTTATGAAGTGAATCCAAATTTGTCTCCATAAAGATCCGTGGAGGTACTAAATTAATGAAAAGTTCCTCATACATTTCAATACTGGAAATGTAATGGTCCTCCAAGAAATGTGATGTTGTGAAGATAGCATTGTCCAGAATTCCTTCAAATAATTTATTACAGTTCCAGAATAATATTATAGTCCAAAAAATGAGCACTTTCTGTTTCTAGTTTACAGTCCAAAGAAATGTTTTTCCTCTTGAAAATTATCTATGTACAACATAAATGCACCTGCAGACTTACAACAGGAACACAATAAATGTGAATAATTCCAAAAATCGGAATGAAACTGAATGCTTAATTTTCTCCAGATATACACCATATATTGTCAGTGGCTGTACTTCGCAATAGACCCCTTGTGACAGCATACACTATTGATTTTGTTGAACTAAGCATATTTACATGACCTTGTGCAGCCAAGGAAAACCACAGAATTATTTTAGAAACTTGCATATCCCATCAGTCACTGAAAAACTTTACCATAGGTGCCATTTTAAGTCTTATTATTATGATTATTATTATTAATTGACAACACGTACATAAAAATCTAGTTTTAGATCCTACACAATTTGCATTCTTAAGAGTCAGATCACAAACACAATTTATAAAAAAAATATTCTTTACAGTTTGCATCCATGAACAAAATTATGAAAATGAAATAAAACTCATGTGGCAGGAGTTACAATAAATATAGATATATGTAACACTGTTTATTGTAGAACCTATGGTTGTAAATTTACTTTGGAATCCAGCATGAATTCAGTTACTTTGTTTCCGTTAGTGTGTTCTTTTTATTATTCAGCCTCAAGTAGTAGAAAAGCAAAATGAGTATATAATAAAAAGGTTACTAGATTTGCATAAGAAAATTTGAACTTCTTTTTTCTGAGCAATACTGCACAACTTTAGGCACGACTTTCCATATCTTATAGCAATGCAGTAACCTATAATTATTTTACTTAACATAAGCTGGAAGAGCTAACATATTGTATTGGAGATTCTTGCTTTGTTAATGTCACAATGGTCATTTTTCTCCTACTCCTGTGTGATTAAGTTTTAACAAGTCTTCTTTTTGTTCGATCCTTGTCACTATAGTTTGCTGATATTGCGATCATAATATGCTGAACATTTTAATGTTAGTGATGTCTGCCCAGAATACATCTTTTGCATGTAATAATTATGTGCATTGCTTTATCTATTGCTCTAAATGAAACTATTTTAACCTTGCAGAATACATTTTTATGCATGAAAAATATTTCATCTCATCAGCAACAGTAGTATATAATAAGAATTTGAATTTGAAAGCCTCAACATACACTATCGTGAGGCCTTCCTGCTATTTGTATTACACTAAGCCACATTGAGGCATCACTAACCTGTTATGTATATCTCTTTTGTGTGATTGACCAAGAGACCTACCTGAGTATTCACATGTTTTTGTTGTAAATAACATACTGTTTAGCTAATTCTTGTACTTGTTTATGTTTTTAGTGTGTCTATATAAAGATCATTATTTCTTGGAGGTAAACTTTTTTACTGATGCTGTGTTCAAGGTCTAGGTTTTTGTGTAGAGATTAGGAATGTTCTAGAAGCAAGTTGTTTATGAATTTGATGGGAAAATGACCCTCATCATTGTTCTGCTATTGTGCATTAGCTTTGTATATAAACATTCTTTACTTCAGAATTAGTACAATAATTCCAAAAATCTTAGCATCAGTCTTTGTGGAATCAAGTTAGGTTCAGTTGAGAGGATTTCATTTATTTGTTTAAATTATTCCTTGAAATTTCAAAGTTCTGTTTGACTTTAGGACTAAATTGCTAATTTACAATTATTGTGAATTTAAGGATATTTTGGATTATATCATTGTGACACATTAATACTGTTAGCGTACCTGAACTATTCCAGGCCCCTGGCACTTCAGCATATTGAAGTATGGAGTTCATTTGGAAAACTACATTTTGGAATAATCTATACATTTGGAATTGTGATAGAACTTTTAGGACTATTTTGGGATTTAAGTCACAATACTGTAAGTTTCTTTTTAAATTTTAACTTTGTATTCCAATGAAATAAAGTATTTGATGGCATTTACACAACTTGTTTGTTTTTACTTCATTCTGTTACTTAGTTAAAGAGAATAGATTCATAACTGATCAAATTACAGGTAGAAAAGATATGAATGTCCTATGTACACCTAAGATTAACTTTCTCTAAATGAACACAGGATGAAATTAATGAATTGTTGACATTTTTAATCCAAAAAAAGAAACAAGGAAAAGGGAAAATCCCTTAAATGCGCATGCCAAGAATTGCCAAATTAAATGATGAATTGTCATATGAATCCAGGTGAAAGTTGAGTCATTGACATCTGTACAGCTCAGTTTGAAATAGCAACGTTATGTTCTTTTAGCTATACTGATCATAGGCCAGAAGAGGCTATGAAGTTGCCTTTAGTCCATCATTAAGTTTGTTATTGTTGCATGTACTGTACTTCTAAGTGTGGTTATACATGCTGTCACTCAAAGGTTACTACTATCCCATGACTTTCACATATAAATTTGGTTTCCAGTGGCAGACATTGCTATGAGCTTCTGAAGCAGATGTTATGAAAAGTGATTTCAAAAATAAAATGTAATCTTTTGGCTTCTATCAACTCATTTTAGTACTTCTGCCTTGATGTCATAGGAAATGTTGTTCTTTTGGATTGTTCTTTGTTTATTAAGTCTACTGTGGGCAATTGTTTGTCATAAAAATCACATTAGTCCAAATTTGTATTCTATATAATAATTATTCTTTGCAATCACTGCTAGAGACTACTGAAAACTATCAAGAGATGAGTTATATAATCATTCATTTCATTCTGATTTAAAATATGTTTGTGCTGCAAATATGAAAAATGAAATTGAGAGAGAATGTAGCTTTGCAAAGAAAATGAGAGTTAGGTAGTGTTCTTTGATTTGAAATGGATTCCCATTTTCATTTTGTCCAGGTGCAGCATCTGTTGTAACATTTTTATTGCATATATAATTTAGTACTTATATGTCACTGACTTGTGACATAATGAGATGAGAAAATTGATTTGAAAACAATTATTTGCATTTTTAACAAGTTACAAATATATTTAGTTATTACCAGCAGTTATCAATGGAGAAGACAAAAAAATGTAATTTTTGATGCTGGAACTTTAACATGGCATTGCAGTATATTTCTTGCTGATATCTCACTTTTATAACTTTATTTGATTTGGCTCTGTATTATTACTTGAAATTGAATCAAAGATACTTGCTATGTTTAAGCCCATCTAAATAGAATTTAGAGAAATTTTGTTGACTGAGAGAACTTTTTAATCATATACAGATTCCCCAAATAAGCCGCTGATTATGGAACTAAACATTGCTGAATCTGGTTCAAACTACCATTTAAACTGCACCACAAATTCCAACAGTGCACCTTCTGGCCATGGCCTTGTAATGTTTGCTGAATGGAAGGTGAATGGTACAGTTATTACTCCAGGAGGACGGTATATTGTCCAGGGAACAGAACTGACCATCAGTAACCTTAGTAATGGACAAGATGATGGAGCAAGGTTTACTTGCTTTGCATATGAGGATCAACTAGCAAAGTCAAATGAAAGTGATGCACTCATCATTGATGTTAAATGTAAGTATACATTTTCTCTAATATGTAACACGTCGTTCTCTGGGATGCCAAAATGAGCATAAAAGTATGATGTCAAGTGTTAATATAAGTATTCTTTAATATGTCAAACCTGGTAAAACTGATGGCATGATTGAAGATAAATGTGTCAAGAAATTTGTAGGCCAAGTTAACTTTGGATTGGTTTTTATACACCAGGTCAGAGCTTTCCACAGAAGTTGTCACTCACTGCAATTTTTTATTCTTATATGTAACTTATCATTCCTCACTATAATAAATTTTACAGAGCTAATAGGTACTGAAACTGGGCCTAAGAAAGATCACTGCAGAAAAGCAGAAAACAAACAAGCAAAAACACATTCTTATTATTAATCAAATAGTGAAAAGGGTCAGACATGTATGTAATGTGCATTAGAGAAAGAAGTCTGGATTAAAGTTTATGGTGATGCCATGTCATGTATATTTTGAATGCATTTTATAAACATACAGTGATAAATAAATTTTAAGATCCATTTTCCCTGAACAAAAGTCTGAATTAAAGGTTTTGATGAATATTTTAAACTTCCTTTTTTAGACCAAAACATTTTGAAACAAAGTACCAGTCAGAAAAATAAAGTATTCATAAAAAATAAACTGGGCATTTGTTTGACTGTAGTATGAGGCTAAGTTCCAGATAAGATAACAAATAACAGTACTTCAGCCTACCTTATACGTATTGTGGATTTTGTAAAATTACATTTCTACTTTGGTCAGTTAATGATCTTCACTGTTATCCATCACAAACTGGATGTAGTGGTGGACGTAGACCTTTACGTCATGGCACATATTGGAAGGAATAGGTTTTATTGCCCCATCTGAAAGTCATAGCAATTTAATTATGTAACATTTCTCATACACTTCCTATTGGCAGAGTTACAGAAGATGTAACAGAATGTCTTTCTAAGGTACAGACCATTTAAGTATTATTAGGTTGATATATTAATGAAGACAACAGTTGAAACGACCTGTAACATGATTGCATGAACTATTTAGTCAGTAATAAAAAATAGGAGAAATGCTGTGATCTTTTCTTTCATTCCACCAGCCACTTCAAAATCTTCTTGCTTAGAATGTTCTGGCAGAGTCTCATCATTGAATGCTCAGTCTTGGGAGACCATGCGAGTAGTACCCTGGGAGTGTTGTCTGTCTCTGGGGTTTTGGCATCGTCTGCTATGACTGTGCAAGCCAATGCGCAAGTGACAGTCCCTATTGCAGTTGGTGCAGACGTACTGGGAAGTATGAGTTGCTTGGGTTGCTGCTGCACTCTTTTTTTCTCTCATGTTTCTAAGGCCAGCTGGCCTCTCCTCACATCAGCGACAGCTATGCCCTTGCTGACCGTAAGTCTCCAGGTGCCTCGGTCCACGGCCCGCACTTCACAGCTGTCGGGAGAAAGGTCACATACCTTCATGTCCCTCTCGCATACATCCTTGAAATGGAGTAAGGGGCGGCCGACACGTCTGGTGCCAGTGACCAGCTGTCCATATTGGATGCCCTTTGGCAGCCTCCCATCCTCCATGCGTCGGACGTGTCCAAGCCATTGAAGGCAGCATTTGCTCATCAGGGAGTATATGCTGGGGATACTTGCACACTGCAGGATCTCGCTGTGTGGGACGCGGTCTTGCCAGCTGATTTTCAGGATGTGTTTTAAGCACCGTATATGGAAGGAGTTGAGTCGACGCTCTTGCCTCATGTAGATGCTCCAGGTCCCACTTTCATATAGGAGGGTGCTGAGAATGCAGGCCTGGTAGACTTGAATCTTGGTGTGCTCTGTCAGCACGTTGTTTTCCCACACCCTCTTCGTTAGTTGGGACATGATGGTGTTTACCTTTCCAGGCCTTCTCTCCAGCTCCATATCGAGCGAGAGAGTGTTGTTGATGGTTGATCCCAGGTAAGTAAAGTTTTTGACTACTTCCAGGGTGACACTGTTGATTTTGATGCAGGGGGTAGTGGAGACATCTTGCGCGCTGACGTCTATCTTCTTGAGGCTGATGGTGAGCCCGAACTGCTTGCAGGCATCAGTGAAACGGTCTCCCAGTCTGGAGGGTATCCTTGGTGTGGGTCACAAGAGCCACGTTGTCAGCAAAGAGCATCTCCCTGCTGAGCAGAGACCTCACTTTGGTCTTCAAGAGCAGTTGTACCAGGTTGAACAGCCTCCCGTTGGATCTGGTGTGCAGATATACGCCATCAGTAGACGAGTCAAAAGCGTAGGACAGGAGCAGGGAGAAGAAGCTTCTCGCCGCTGTTGATAGGGAAGGAGTCTGAGGAGGATCCATCATATAGGACTGTTCCCTTCATATTGGCATGGAAGGAGATTATCATGCTGCTGAGTTTTGAGGGGCAGCCAATTTTCCTGAGAAGTTCAAATGGGCCATTCCTGCTGACCACTTGGCTGTGGCATTGTGCTGTGGCAGGCCATGGAGAACCTGGTCCAGGGTGGACACATACTACTCCACCTTGGAGGGGATCGACCTCTGCGCAGTGTTGACATGAGGGTGACCTTTTGGTTTGGAGCGGTGTAGCGTATGTGGCTGTAGGCGCACCCTGCTGCTCACAAGGGCGTGGTCTGAGTCACGGTCTTCACTGTGGTAGCTTCTGGTGGAGAGGACGCTGTTCAGGGCAGAGTGCCTGGTTATGACCAAGTCAAGCTGGTGCCAGCGATGAGACCTGGGGTGTTTCCCTGACACTTTGTGTTGTGGCTTACACTTGAAGAAGGTGTTTGTAATGCACAGGTCATGGTAGGTGCACAGCTCAAGCAGTCTTTGACCGTTTTTGTTGGTCTTTCCAGTGCCATGTTGTCCGAGGCAGGTAGGCCATGACTCTTGGTCCGCACCTACTCTAGCATTAAAGTCGCCGAGGAGGAATGGTAGCTTGTCTTTAGGGCATCCTTTGATCTGTTCATCCAGCTGGCCATAAAAATGATCCTTTATATCTTCTGAAGACTTGAAAGTGGGGGCGTAGACACTGAGGATGTTGACAGGGCCTTCAGCAGTGGCAAGGCGGATGGAAAAGAGACGTTCACTGCCCCCTGAGGGAGGCCAGGAGGGTGTTTTTGATGGCGAAGCCAACTTCATGCTGGCGGGGCTCCTCAGGTTCTCGGCCCTTCCAGAAGAAGGTGTAGTTTTCCTCTCTGAGGGAGCCGCTGGAGGCGAACCTGGTTTCCTGGAGGGCAGCTATGCTGACATTTAGTCTGATGAGCTCTCAGCTGATGATGGCCGTATTCCTCGTGTTGTCCACCTCCCTGAGGTCATCAGAGATGCCTGTGCACATGGTGCGCACGTTCCAGCTTGCTAATCAAAGAGCTGAAGTCTTCTTTGATGGTTTGTTGTTTCTTTTGTCTGGTGTGGAGTTTCTGTCTGCTTGTCATGCTGAGCAACACACTGAGCTCCAGGCATCCACTGGAGCAGGCAGACATCTGCGAGCCAACACCTTACTGACCAGGGGCTGCCTGGCTTGAAGCGGGCAGTAGTTGGTCAGTGGGACGCGATGATCCCTCCCACCATTGAAGCTGACCCATGGAGCCCCTTCCCTACGCCAATCGGGTGGGACTTGTAACCCGTAGACTGCCAGTTTCTGTGTTGTTTCCTCACTCAGGAGTGAGGCTGGAGTGGCCTCTCCAAGATGCAAGCCTGTGCATGTAGTATGGAGATCCTGGGCTGCCCAGATGTCAGGATCCCCCTCTCGTCCTTACTGGTGGGGTCCAAAGGAATGCTGAGCATGACATATAGTACCAGTTCGGCGGCAGGAGCTGCTGGAAGGAAGTCATAGTTGACACCCAGCCATCTTAGGAACTCCACTCCGGATTTTCTGTCTGGGTTTACTCCCGAAACCTTTCCTTCTCTTGAAGATATCCACAAGGCAGTGGAGCCATGATCCAATGGCACTTCGTGGGTTTCAGTTTAGAGTTTTCATCTCCTAGACAAACTGCCTGACAAGGCTAACAAGCTCCATCTGCCCGGGTTTGGAGTCAGAGTTTTCCTTCTCTTAGACTGGCTGCCTGCCAAGGCTAACGAGCCCAGTCTGCCCACCCAGTTATACTGCTGGGCACTTGGTCACGCCACACAGCAGGCTCTGTGAAAAACAGGGGGCCCCGCATGAAGGTGCATGTAACATGATTGCATGAACTATTCAGTCAGTAATAATGAAAATAGGAGAAGTGATGTGATCTTTTCTTTTATTCCACCAGCCTCTTCAAAATCTTCTTGCATAGAATGTTCCAACAAGAGTCTACTACACAATAATACTGATATCCAAGATGCATTGTCTAGTACTAACTCGGTATAACTCTGGTGCATCAAGTATATATTTACATGTGACACATTGCCTCCAAAATGGAGCAGCAAGATTGATGTGTTTATATTTACTGTATAATAAGTGTTTTGATTTGCTGTAGACCTCATATTTTCAAGAGGAATCTACTTAACATGAGCTGTGTTGTTTTCTTTTTTAACTTTAAAGTGAAATGATGAAAAGCATGATAATTTAAATATTTTCTGGAGGAGTTAAACTATTTTTCAGTTGAGATAGATACAACATCATTTAGTGCCTTACATTCTTCCACATCACATGACATATACTGATAAACTGTTGCCAGTTGTCAAGTCAACATTGTACTATTATTTCAATTACAAACTAGTCGCATTTTGATTAGATTATTGTTTTTAAGAAGTCAGTATGAATTCAAATAAAACATTTTGTTTCCAAAGAATATATAGAAAATAAATATATTTAGATAGGGTTTAGCAATTAAGCCTAAGTAGGAACTTACTGAAATTGAGTCTATAATTGCATAAGCAGCATTAAATATTTCAGAAACAAAAACTAAATTTAAAGTCACTTGAAGAAAATATGTACTTTGAAGTAGAACTATATGCAGTTAATAATCCAAGGTTAAATGCCTATACATTCACAAGTGCAGAAATATGGGATGAAATTATTTTCCTGAAAAAAATTAATGTCCTCAGATTGCTTGAAAACCATATTCGTATTATGATTTAAAGAAAAAAGCCATTATATGCGATGTATTAGTTCCCTCCCCAACCCCAAAAATTGAAGAGTTTGAGGTTTCTTCTTTTGATCTGATGAAAATACATGTACATGTCTTTTTTTCTATTCCAACTGCCGAATAAATAATAGATCTCACATGTGAAATAATAACACAGTGATAGATGACTGGTGAAGTGGTTAATTTCTCTGGGATATCCATTATCATTACCCATTATTGTACTGACTTAGTTGACTTTGAATCTAGTTTAGTTTTGAAGCTTTCGATTGTTTATCTTAATCATGAACATTGACAAAAAATTTAACTCAGCTGGAAATAATAAGGAAATAATTTAAACACATTAAATACCCAATTCATGTTTACTTTCAAACATCCTTGCTAACATAGCATCAAAGCTTGCCATTGCAGGTGCCGATCAGTGTCTGTTAGGAACTGTCAGTACATGTATTTTCTTATTGATTATTTTTGACTTGAGGCAAGAAGGTAACATGCACATGTGGCTGACTAAAGAGTAAAAATGTCACACCATGGCTGGTGACTGATGATAGACTTGTGAAAAGGTGATGAAAAGATAACCTTTTTTAATGAGAATCAGCTCAGGTTTATGACATGAATGGCCATTGATGGCTTGCAGCTGCATGTCACTGATCGCTAATCCTCCTGCATGTCACTTTCACTTTATTGCAAATGAATGATGCAAGTTTAACAAATACCCTCGCAAATAATATATATTTCCAAGTGTAACAAATAAGGCTATCAAGAAACTTTTCTAGCATAGCATGCATAGATATTTTTGGTATAATAACGTCATATTATTTTTATTCAATAAACTTAAAAAATAATTATGACATGAGTATCATTATATTCCTCATACTTCATCATATGCAATAAATAACACTGTTTTCGTTTTTGACTGCTGTTAATATTAGTTATTGATCTACAGATTTATCTTCATTTTCAAAAATTGTTATTGCTGCAAGTGTTTTTAAAGGGGTTGAAATTTATTTAATATGGTGGAGTTAATATGTAAGCTGCTTACTTGATGCGAACTTGTTCCAAATCTTATCCAAGGAATGGATCCAATAAATGATACTCTCTTACATCACTCTAATCCGTTTGTGACAAGATAGGGCTATTCAGCTCTACTGGTCATATCTAAAGAGTTCACGGGATCATCTGTCATCCATCATTTGTTGTCCATCCATCATCCAGCATCTGTCCATCTGTTAGTGCAAGCTTGCTATCGCCATTCCACTGAAACTACTTAGAGGATTTCCAGGGAACTGTACACACACATTTTTCCCATGGTCTGGTTGGTTCTAAATGAAAATGGTTCAACGCAAACATCCAGTATGGCCCGCCAAAATTGCTGTTTGAAAAAATCATATTATTGCTACTTCTTCACGTAAAGACTTGTTATGATGTCTTGTTTGATGCAAATGAAAATGGTGCTGATGTAATGTCTAATACATCCACCACAATGGCCAACTTGAAAATATTGTTGAATGGATAGGATAGTCATATCAGTATGAAGTGTTGTCCTGATTTACAATATGGCCACCATAACGGCCACCTTGAAAATGTTGTTATCATTACTCCTATTGAACACAGTGTAATATTGTGGGGTTTTCACCAGATGATGTTTTATGGTGTCTACTTGGTCCTAAAGGAAAAGTGTGCTGCTTGCAGATCTAATCTGACTGCCGCAATGGTTGTCTTGAAAATCTTGTCACTAATCCTTTTGTATCGATGAGCATATGAACATGGGGTTTATTAAATGACTTAGGTTGTCTGGTTGGTCTGAATTTAAAATGGCACTGTTCTGATAACCAGCATGGCATCTGCAGTAGCCATCTTGAGAACCTTTTTATTGCTATTCTCATCAACGGAATTTGATAGTAACATTGGATTTACACCTGAAGATTGCTCATGATATCTAGTTGGTTGTAAATGAAAATGGTTCCGATCTGACTTATATGGCCACCACAGCTGCCATTTTTAAAATGTTATCACTAATCCTCCTGAATGGATTGTCATATTATCATGGGGATTTTATTCTAAGACTTCTTGTGATGTCAAGTTGGGTCTAGATGAAAATGGTGTTGATCTGACATCCACTTTGATCACCATGACCTCCTGAACAAAAAGCAATATTGTCAGGGTTTTCTCCAGAAGTCTTTTTATGAAGCTTAATTTATCTTAAATGAGAAGGATGCCACCTCTACATTCAATATGGCCACCTTTAAAATGGTTGCTATTGCTTTTCCTTCTAC
Source organism: Megalonaias nervosa (assembly GCA_016617855.1). Lineage (NCBI taxonomy): Eukaryota > Metazoa > Mollusca > Bivalvia > Unionida > Unionidae > Megalonaias > Megalonaias nervosa. The sequence continues at coordinate 19,694 of JAECUM010039206.1, forward strand.
ATTTATGGTTATATCAACATGTTTTTTATATTAAATAAGATCTTGTGATCTCGAGTTGATCCTAAATGAAAATAGTGATGCACAGACATACACTATCACCAACACAGAGGTAATCTTGAAAATCATGTATCACTACTTTGGATTGAAATTTTGTCATATGATCATGGGTTTTCATTGAAAGACTTCCTGTTGTGTCTAGTTGGCTGTAATGAAAATGGTGCTGATTTGACTTCTAATATGACTGCCCCAATGATCATTTTGACATGTTTGTTTTAGCTACATCTCCTAAATGACTGTTCATATTGGGTTTGTGATTTCACTGAAAATATAACAACGTTTAGTTGATCCTTGGAAATAGTGCCAGTTTGATGTCCAATATGGATACAAAAGCAGCCAGTTTGAAAACCTTGTTATGGTTACTTTTCCAAAATGGAAAGTCATGTATAAGCATGGGATTCAATTTGAAGACCCTTATAATGTTTTGTAAAATAAAGGTCAGTGGACAGAAGCTGGAAAGAGTCACAAACTTTAAGTACTTGGGATCAATTATCACAGAGGAGGGTTCCAAACCAGAACTACTTTGCAGGATTGCCCAACAACAGCAGCAATAACAAGGTTGAGACCAATATGGAAAGATACCAACATTGCTTTTGGTTCTAAAATAAGGCTGATGTGCTCGATTGTCATATCTATCTTTCTGTATGCTTGTGAAACATGGACACTCACATCAGATCTACAAAGAAGGATTCAAACATTCAGAATGAGATGATACTGCATGATCTTGGGCATCTCATACATTGACCATGTAACCAACGAAGAAGTCCACAACATGATCCAATGAGCCATCGGATCCTGTGAAGACCTCTTCACTGTAAAAAAGTGCAAACTGTAGTGGTATGGTCATGTCTCAAGATCATCTGGACTGGCAAAAACAGTCTTGCAAGGCACACTGCGAGGGTGCAGAAGGCAGACAGAAAAGAGGTGAGAAGACAACATTAAGGAGTGGACAGGCATGGGATTTGGAGATTTCCAAAGGGCAGTAGAGAACAGGGAAAGATGGAGAGAATTGGTTTTAAAGTCAACTGTGGTGCCCCAATGACCTCTTGGGTTAAGGGATTGATGATGATGATGATAATGTTGGTCCTAAATAGAAATGTTGCCAGTCTGATATCCAGTGTGGCCACCATAGCAGCCAGCTTGTAAATCTGTTATTGTTACTTCTCTGGAACAGAAAGTTGTCAGCATAGTGTTCATTCAGAAGACTATTATAATGTCTTGTTGATCCTATGAAAATGGTGCCAATTTGACAACCATAGGAGCTACATGTAAGTTGGAAAGGTTGTTATTGCTGAGGAATATTGGTAGATGGCTTCAACTCACAGAGTTAAATAGAGGTTACTGAAATAGTGAGAAAATTTAATATATTAATGACATTACTACAAACATTAACAACCAGTGCAACAAGCACTGTATGAAATATCAGTTTTTGAGAAAGAACATTCTTGCTCATGTTTATACAGAAGGTTCATGTAGATGTAGTTGATCAACAGGGATATACATTTTAACTAGGCAATTTGTCTGATGCATGCTCTCTCCTTGGGCTTGGGTGGGCGTTATTCATGAGATTAAAAATACGGTGTTTTATTTATATGCTACACACATTCACTTAAGCTAGGCCACTGATAATTATCACAAAAAATGTTACAACTGTACTGTTTTGACCAGCAAAGGTATGAAATCAACACATGCTATAGTATGGATAACAGAGTGGGGTTTTCTGCTTTCTGTGTGTTTAGTGTCTAAGCTTGTCAGATGTATGCAACAAATCATGGATGGATGCCATAAAATGCTATATGGTTGTAATAAATTCCATGACAGAACACCACTAGAGTGGACATCAACTAGTCTTGGTGTACATCTGTCAGACATAGTGGTTATCCATTATCCGTAGTGGACACTTAAGCCTTTGTCTTCTGGTACTAAGTTAGGAATCTAAAATGTTTAGTGCATGTACTGCATTTGCAGACAAAATGATCAGAATGAACTACCCTTAGACATTGTTATGCATATTTATTTTTGAAATTTTGTTCATAAATCTAGATTATTTTGATTGTCTATAGCTAAATTTTGTTCAGGGTAAAGATTCCATTTTAAGATATTAAGAGTACCTGTAGATTGCATGGGATCTGTACATAGCTGTGGTCAAAATAAATATGCTTATCTGGAACTAGGACATTGGTATTCACCCATGGAAGAACCTGGTGTACCTGATGTTTGCCATCTTCTTTGTTATAATTTTAGTAATAGACCTTACCTTTTTGACAACTTGTATTGTTCCAGGTATGAACTTTTGACCATAATCCTAGTTCTATTATTGTGCCTTAATTTGTTTTTATATAATCTTGTTTACTTGAAAAGTTACTCATTCATGCCATAACATCTGAAGAAGAATCATACCTATTGGTGTGTTCAGTTTTTTATTTGGATTTGTTCAAATTATTATTCACCGGAATTACAAAGTGCTCAATAATATTTTTGGATAGAAATAGTAATTTGGAATTATATTGAATTCAAAGAAGGACATCTTGAATTAGATGAATTATTCCTATAGATGACACCCATATTGATCTGGCATTTGTCGAGGTCACTTTTGCTCCTTGTATGAATCAATGAAATGGTATTGATCTCAGTGATTCTCCTTTTACTACTGATTTTCTTTATTCTAGTCAGGGTGACAAACAACACTCATTGTCAAACAGGAACAAGACCCTGAGATCTGTCTTTTTCAGAGGGCAAATAGTGAACCTGCTATACAAATATGTTATTTTCTTATAAGAAAATGGAGAAAACTAGAGGTACACGCTAGTGATCAGTGGTCAGTGATCTATCAAATTGATGCTCCTAAGTCGTATAGACAGGAAATACTTAGTCTAGCACAATGAAGCTCCTTTGGATGATAATTTAGGGGTCAGTAAGACTTATCACAAGATCTTGAATCATTTTCATTGACATTAAACCTTTGATATGTCTCTGAATTTCATGTCAGTAAAAAGCAACTGATGCAATTTTTAGGTATGGCTGGATATTCTCAGAAATTTTGTTCCAATGTTTCTAATATCACTGAATCCCTAACAAATTTATTGAACAAGAAAAACAAATTTCCTTGGACTGAAAACTGTCAGGAGGCTTTTGACAAGTTAAAGGCCATACTTAAAAGTGCACCAGTTCTTACAGCTCCAAATTTCAATCAATCATTTAAACTATCTGTTGATGCATGTGATGTTGGGGTTGGAGCAGTATTGATTCAAGAAGATAGAAATGGTGTTGATCATCCAGTGTGCTATTTTTCTAAGAAATTAAATAAGCACCAAAAAAAATCACTCAACAGTCGAGAAAGAATGTTTGGCTTTGATATTGGCATTACAGCATTTTGAAGTTTACATTAGTTCAGCTCCTTCTCCTGTTGTTGTGTTTAGTGATCACAACCCCCTTACTTTCATCAACAAGATGAAAAGCAAAAATCAAAGATTATTAAGGTGGAGTTTGTTGTTACAGGAATATAATATTGACATCAGGGACATCAAGGGAAAAGACAGTTTAATAGCAGATGCACTTTCCCGTGTATAGAAATATTATTTCATGTACACTTTGTATAATGCGTAAGAGTTCTTATGTAATTGTTCAACCTCATATAATTAACATATGGTAAAAAAAGCTTTCTATTTCTTTATGGGGGAAGTGTGATGTATATGTAATTTAATTACTTGTTTGTTAGATTTAAATTTTTTATTTTATTTTTATTTCATTACATGTTATTGTAATGACAACTCTATCCACTGGATTTGACATTTTTCCAGAAACTTCAGTTCTGTTAAACCTGATAAACAAGCATTAGTAGAAACATTGTATCTTTTGTTGACCTAGATTCAGAGCCAGTTTCAGCTTTGGAGCAAACAACTTTTTATTATTGAATCTTATAGTAAGATTCATTTAGTAGAGTAAAAGCCGTACATAACATACGTGATAGTCAGCATGTAATTTTTCTACGTCACTTAAAAGAAAGTGATCAGGTGATCTCATACGGGTATCCATTCTATGTTGTGGTTAGGCTTAAAACTCACATTATTATAGTGATTTTGGCCAGTCTTGCTTTTAACCTTTGGAGCTCAAAGGTGTTTCTGTTGTGAACAGTTTGCATTGAATTTTTATTTTAATTCAATTTAAACTAATTTATTTTCCCTGGAAATTACTAGTGCTCATCAGAATTCTTGGACACAGACATTTATTGGAAATTATTTGGAATTCCAAACTGGAATATTATTCTTGGCAATTCAATAAGGAACTGTTGACACATCAGGACAAAGCAGGTTATTGAAGACGTCATCACAGTCCATCTTTTAACTTCCTTGGGATTTGAACTGTGATTCACTTGGAACTTTTTATTGATAGGACTTATACTTATTAATTCTAGGATTAATTTTGGATTAGATTTATAAACTGTAAGTCCTTTTTCTCATTTATACCTTGTTTTCTAGGGAAATATATTATTTTGTTAAATTTTACAAAGCTTGTTGGCTTCACTCCTTTCTTAGTTACTTTTGTACGAGCCTAGACACGTAACAAGAAAATTGGGGGCTCGTCCTTGGGATATTTGAACTTTGGCTAAAATATTTCAGAAAATTGTTTTTAAATTCCCCTAGTTTTCAGAATGTTTTAAATCCCAAGTATTATTTCACATTTTGTTTGCAATCTTTAGTAAAATCAACAGGCTTATTCACAAAGTCATCAACAGTGGAACTCTTTCTTTTAAATCCTACTCAGGAGCAGTTGGATTGTTTGAAAAAAGATGAATTCCTTGAAGTATAAAGCAACTGATGTGACTTTTGAATATGGCTGGATGTTGTAGGACATTTTGCTCCAATTGTTCCACAATTGCTGAACCCCACTCAAATATGTTGAATGAGAAAACAGAGTTTCATTGGTCTGAAAAATATATGGAGGCTTATAATAAGTTAAAGGCCATACTGAAGAGGTCCAGTTCTTTCAGCTCGAAATTTTAGCCAACCATTTAAAATGTCTGTTGATGCAAGTGATGTTGGGGTTGGTGGAGTATTGATTCAAGAAGACAAAAATGTTGTAGATCATCCAGAGTGCCATTTTTCTAAAACAAATTAAATAAGCACCAGAGAAATTATTCCATGATCAAGAATAAATGCTTGGCTTTGATATTGGCTTTTCTATACTTTGAAGTATATATTAGTTCAGCTACATTGCCGATTATTGTATTAAATGATCAAAACCCCATAATTTCATTAGCTAAAGAAACAACCTAGAAACAGAAATTATTATGGTGGAGTTTGATGTTGCAGGAATACAATATTGACATAAGGCACATCAAGGGAAAAGATAATCTATTAGCAGATGTAATTTCATATGTATAGAGGTATTATAATGCTTCATGAACATTTTGTCATTCACATGAATTCAGCTTATGTAATTTTTAAATGCATGTATATTTGACTAATAATGAAAAGGAAGCTTAATGGTATAAATCTTTCTTTTTCTCTATTAGGGAAGGTGTTATGTATATTTAATTTTGTATTATTTGTTGGCCTTTTCTTAATGACAGTTATGCATATTTGTAACTTGTAATTGACCTTAGTCCAAAATCAAGTTCATGGTGTACCTGACTAGAGCCATTGATTTGTAAACAACATAGTTAAAATTTTCTCTATAATTGTGGATTGCATATTCAGATCATTATTAATGTTAAACATATTTATGGTCATGATTCTGAACTAAGAAACTTCTGGAATGGAAACTTCCACTAAATTAACACAGTATTTTCAGAAAATGCTAATTGTGACGTAGGTCAAGTAGAAGGTTATGTTGTTTACATGAAAAATTACTCATTCTTGCCTTACACTTTTGCAGCAGAATCATCCTTATTGTTGTATTCAGCTTTTGGTTTGCGTGGAATTATTTGTTCAAATTATTTTCCACTGGAATTAGAAAGTGCTTAATAATATTCTTGGACAGAAACATTTAGAGTTATAGTGAATTCAGACAAGGACATCTTGGATTATATTATTGTGATACATTAAAGGACTTGTTAGCATATCGTCACACTTCAGACCACTAGTACATAAACACATTGGAGACAGCAGCCACATCAACACATTCAGTGTTGGAACTTGTTTGCAATACCACTGGAATTTAATTGGGACTTTAATCATTTCTACTCAAGTTAGATATTCTTGGACTGTTTGGGATCTAATTCACAATACTATCAGTTGTTTTTAAATTTGCCCATGGAAAGCCCTACCAATAGTCCTGTGCACAACAGCACACAAAATATCGCTGATTAGGTTTCATACAGGTATTGCTACATATACATGGTTGTCCAGTGTGATGGAGTCTGCAAAAATAGCCTATGCTTTAAATGGCTGATCATGCCTTGAAGACCTTCATTCAACACCTGGAGCCTGAGTCAGAAGAGATCCACAGGGTCTTTTGAAACCCTGTGGAGATTACTATGGATGGAGATGATTGATTGGCTTTCCATCAAGAGGTAGACTGCCATTCTTGTTATGGAAGCTGGAGAATGATGGAGAGGTATTTTACATTACAGCTTGTTACATGGAGTGTGATGATCTCCTTACCAGAAGGGGTGTCTGTCATTATGAATATATGAGTAGATGAGGGTTCTTTGATGTACTCTATCTAATGCCAGTAGAAGCAGTCTACATTCAGCTATTATGCCACGCAGGTAGTACTGAAAAATGACACGATTGTCGCAGAGGGTGTGGAAAACATTTGGTTGCGAAAGCCTTGAAAAAGTATCATGGTTTCTACCTTTGAAATGATGTGCTCCTGCTGGCTGATATGTCTGAGACATTTTGTGTCACCACCTAGCTCAAAATCTCTGGCCTCAACCAGTCTCTCTATTGGTACCCCAACAAAGAACTGGGATGCTCTGCTGAAACGGCTGGCATCCACCTGTAGGTACTGACCGAGATCAATCAGTACCTGTTTATCAAGAAGGACATCTAATCTATAGTAAGCTGCTACCCAACTGCATTACTTATATAGATCCCAATAATCTGTTGGACTGGATCATGCTACAGAGCCAAGAGACTGGAGGATTTAAGTGGGTTTACCAGTCCACCACTCATTGAGAATCAATTGTTGCTGACACACCAAATGGGTACATTCTAATGATTCCAGAGTCACTGTGTGCTCCAGAGGACCAGGCCAAGCGACAACCCATGTGACTTAGTGAATGAACAGTGGGATAAATTCACTGTTTTAATTAAACTAGTTTCAGCAGCTTGCGGACAGTATGTGGTCTGCTATAATAACCTCCAGCTCTGCACCAGACAATGTTCACTGGGTCCTGAACTTTAACACGGACAATACATCCAACTCAGTATGGACATCAGAACAAATGTGACTTTGGAGCTTGAAAAAGACCTTTTCAAGCTCTTGAATAACTTGATCTTTGGCAAGACCATGGAAAATCTCAGAGCAGATTTGTGTTGATCTGTTCAGGCCAAAATGAGAGGAAGACTGATTGCATAGCTTTATCACTGACCCAGCCTTAAAGACCAGAAAAAAATATTTGAAGGATGTCTTGTCACCATACACTCCAAGAAGGCCAAAATGAATTTAAACCAGTAGATCTATAAAGGGATGGTATAACTCAGTGTAGCCTATTGTCTGACAAAGACAGTCTTCTTTTAAGAATACAGATCTATGACATCTACCATGATATGGTTGAAGACAGCCACTTATTGGACACCAGCAACTGCCTGTTTAACCATATGGGCACTACCCAAAGATGTACACCATTTGGAATAGCAGGTTGGGAACGGGCAGGAGTGCCAGGAGTGTTTGGGCTGTAACAAGGGATAATTAACAAAAAGCACACCAAGAAGCTTATAGAAAAGAAAACTGATTTTTCCGAAGGATGTCCAAAAAGCCAGTGGAATTTCAAAGTCAACTGTACAAACTGACACATCATCACAACCTCCACTTTGAGTGCCATCAAATGTAAAGACTGACACATCAGCACAAACTCTACTTTGAGTGCCGTGGTCATAATATGCAGTGATCAAAACAATTATTGTGTTGTTGCAGATTTATTGTGTTAAGTACTCACCTCAGTTGTTAGTATACGTTACAGGACCCTAAAATTTCCCATAGTGATGCGGGACCATTACTATGTTTTATAGCAGAAATAGAGTTTTTGTCAGTAACTATAAAAGGTGATGCTGTAATAGGAAAGCACAACTCCAGGAAAGCTCTGTGTTGTTGAACAGTGTTGTTCATATCTCATTGAATATCTGAGTTATGTTTTTGAGGTGATATATATTAATGTGAAAGTATGAATTAATTCTGGTGACTCCTAATGAGGTCTTGGTATTACTACCTGATTGATGGAGAGCATCCAAGCAAATCCAGACCTGAAAAATGATAAATGTAATTTTTTTAATTTTTGTAATGGTCATAATTTAGTAGGATGTGATAAATAAATTGAAAAGGTTGTTGGTATGTATAGGTCAAACGACATTATGGGTGCAAGCACAGGACAAAAAACACACATTAAACTTTGTACAGTGACAATCATAAACATGAAGCAATGGGTATGCATTCAACCAAAAAAATGAGGTTTCTAGAAGCGTGTTAAAGTTATAGAGGTTAAATAACTAGAAAGGCGCACTAGCTATCTTAAAGTTTAAAGACAATTATAGAGGTTGAATGGAGTGAGGTGTGATCATTTGCACAACAATTAGTACATAAGAGCATACAGGGAGGTTGACTGGCAAAGTATTAAATTAAAAGATGGCTAATTCATGATCAGATGATGGAAAAAACATTTGGGTTTTTTCAAATGTTGTCAATTATATGACTGACACATTAACTATATATACAAATATATATATCATGAACTTAGTGTGAAATTTTGATCACCATAAGTTCTAAAGAAGAGTGAACATTTGTTCCTTAAGCACATCTACTTAACATTAAGATTAATCATGCAAAGTTAATTCAACATTTAGGTTGTAAGTATAATGTGGTATCAGACAAAAAGCCATACTCTGTCATTGAATATCTCAGCCAGGATTAAAAATGAAAAGGAATCATTTTGTGTTAGAATTTGCTGCATTTTTTTTTCCTGCACCCAAGGTGATAAGATCAGGGGAAAGTTAATTTTATCCCTTTGACCTGTACTTCTTTTCACATTTTTCATTCTCACTCAGTTAAGAATGGTTTAACAGACAGAGTGTATTTTAGAGTCTTCATCTCCATCCACTCATTAAGAAATTCGTAACTATGCTTACAAATAATGACTGTAAGTAATAAGCAAATATGTGTTACTTGCATATAACCCCATCATAAGCACATACATTTATTGCTGGGACCTATAATAAATAGCATCAATGACATGCAGCCACAATATCAACTAGAAAGATGCCTTCATGTGTTTTGACAAAGGCTGCTGAAGAATTTGAAGCTACGTACCATCTAACTTGAGTATTTTGAAATACATGATGATAATAATGGACATCAACCCATCAGCGACTATAAATGTGCATATTTTGTGCAAAGTTAAAAATTTTATTGAAAAATTTATTTTGTTTAATTGTATGGTTCAAGTCTAAAAGTCAGTATACATAAAATGTCAAAATGTGATGTTCCTACCTCAGACAATATATCTGCCATTCCAATTTAAAGTTTTAAAATTAAGACCCCTGTCACAATAATTTCTGTATATAGTCACCATGTTTATCATTATTGAACTGTCCAGTGTATCTGTTTCCTATTAACGTAAAGTATCATCAAAGATGAACTCATGGTGAAGCTGTTGTCATAGGTGTATAAAATTGTGATAATTTCAAGGCCAAAGGTTTTGATTTAGGTTGTTACCATAATGGCTTTTTGTCATGGTAGCACATACAGGTAAGAAAAAAAGCCTCTTCATGAAGTCCTGTAAATTCATTCAGCTAGTAGGTTGTCAATTCCTTCAAGGAGTTTGAATTACATAAATTCTAGTTATTATCTCCATGGGATTAATGCTGTTGTGAGCAATAAAATGATCTATGAAGCATTGAAGTTTAATTTGGCATGCATAATAATGACCTGTGTATGTTACTGATGCTGGGTCATATGAAAAAAAAATTAGCAGAATTGGTGTATTGACAGTATAGTCTGACTGCTGTGTTAATAGAGGCAGTACTTTTAATTTACATTAGGGCAAACTTTTACTTGTATGTTTAGTTAATTAAAAGATTTAGATTTTCCCTTTTCATAATGATAATTTAGTACACTCTAATTCCTCATATTCTTTTCCTCATTTCAGATGGTCCTGGAAGCAGTATTAATTTGGGACCCATTTCTTCAACCTTAAGTGTTGACCTTCTTAAGAAAGCACCCAACATTACATGCAATGCCATCTGTAATCCCCCATGTGACTATCGCTGGTACAAAGATGGGACCTTCTACAGTAGTGGTTCCACTTTATCCATTGGGACAGTAGAGAAGAGTACACAAGGAAAATACATTTGTCAGGCTTATAACAGCTTATTAAATTTAAATAGGTCATCATCCACATCTGTCAACATAATTGTGTTTTGTAAGTTAATAGAATTTTTCCTGCTAGCTCCAAAATATCAAAACGACTAAATTTTTTCTACATACAGCATTGGTAATCTAAATATTTGAATGCAAGCTCTTTGCACTGTAGTGAGTCTGGTATAAATTCCCTTGTGTCATGCAGATGTAACTACTGACAGATCTAGGTTAACTCATCTTCAAAAACTTATCCATTTCAAGTTGCAGTGCATACTCAGATTTGTAACAATAAGATGAGTTCAGTTTTTATTTTCAAAACAGTGCCTACAATGACTTGGAGCAAGGACAGTTTCCAGTGCCTTTCTTGCCAGTAAGCCACTCTTTGCTTATGTATTAGGACACCCTTTTTGAAGTAAGCTATATCTGGCTTTGTCTAAAACAAATATTAACTTGCCGAGGATATGAACAATGGATATATTATCATCATTCGTTTCACATAGGGGCAGCCACTACTGTCGTGGTTGTTGGTATAGATGATCATTTGATACAGACTCTAGGACTTGTATGGATGGAACCATGCCTGATCCAATCACAAACATATTCATAGGACTGCACTTTGATTTTAACAGATATTGCAGTATTGGTGTGTTCTTACCTGGAGTACATTGCTTCCAATATGCAGTTTCTACTTGTGCATGGAGGTATATTATTTGTTGCTTCATCTGTAGATATTTTCCAAGCCAAAGCAGACTTTTGTATGTTTGTCAGACAATTTTGTATAATTATGTGCATTTTACATTCATTCTTGCAGAATGTATGTTGTTTTTTTTTTTACCATAAGAGATATATCCCTGATAAATATTGTTTTCATTATTTCTCATGGACTCTCACATGATATTTTTAAAAATATCAAATTTGTTTTGGTGGCCATTTAAGCTGATTTTGGATACCCTTTCATGTGCTAAGTTAGTAAACTACAACATGCTTTGATGTCCCCATGGTTTTCAGACACTTTATGATCTGTGATCATCCTCAACTTTTCAACCTTGTGACAGCATTTCCACTCATGTTGCACTAATACCAGCACCTTGCACCAGCAAGGATGGAAATTGTCAGTACAAGACCAAATTTTACTGGAACAAGTGCTAATCAACCAGTGTCAGTGAATGGTTTGTCACTTGCATAGAGTCGATAAAATTATCTTGTTAACCATACTTTATAGTAAGAAAATGAAATGAATGCATTTCTGACCTTTACAGGAACTACGTTGATAATAGACAGCATCGCAAGTCAGCACCTTGTTTTTCGTTTCACACGGGATTGCGAACCTTGACGCTATATGTCGTTCCACACGGGATCGCAAATTTTATCCTATCTGTAACTCAGTAAATTAAGTTCAGCATCATTAAATGTAGCTAAAAGTACCTAATTCTTTCACATAAAGTTATAAAATGAATTAGATACTTTTATCTTTATTTAATAACACTGACCTGAACATTTACTGAGTTGCAGATAGGATAAAATTTGTGATACTATGGAACAAACTTTAGTGTAATCCCATTCCAGTATCGCCATACACAATTAATAACTTTGGTTCAGAGTTCACTTATAAATTAAATAGTTAAAGTGCCTCATTGCACCACATGAAACGTTTCGTTTTAGTGGCTTGGTGTGAGTGAAATCCTTCAACTTCAGCATGGCTAGATCACATAACTTACAGTCATCTATAAACAGAAATTGGCAAAATCCAAACGAAACCAGTCCCCAGCAAATCAATACATGGTTATTAATTTGTTTTGAATAAGGGTGTATAAAAGCAACAATGGCATAAAAAAACCAATAAACTCCATAACACCCAACACTTTTCAAAAAAGATGAATTTCTTGATCCCTGTGCCATGGTTGCATATTCTTCAATGGAAATGGATTGAAGCAGAAAGTGACTGCTTGGATTAACATCTGTGAAACAGAAGGAGGAACACTTTAATTTATATTGTTTTTTCTTCATCTTGACATGAATATCAAAGCCATGCAATCTGTCAAAGATATAAGCCGACACTCCTTCTGGTACTTTGTTGCTGCTGACAATCACTGATCAAAGTCAGGAGGGATATAAGACTACAATAGTATGAATAGAATAAGTCTGCTTCTTACAGAATTTGATGTAAAGACAATTGAATTCAAGATTTAAAACATGTTTTACAGTTTGTCAGTACATGAATACCTATAGCCTCATCTTTTTCCAGTACAGAGGTATGTTTTATCAGTAAAAACCAGCTTATACCATTGTAACAGAACCTCTATTGGGATCTGCCCAGCCTTAGAGCAGGAATTACGCTGTAATCACGACCTAATTTGACCTTCATATTACTTCAGGACAATAGAATCTTGGAATAAAGGGTACAGTAAGGTTGGAATCAGCCTGCCTTAAGTCTAAGATCATCCTTGGAATAAAGGGTACAGTAAGGCTGGGATCAGCCTGCCTTAGGTCTAAGATCATCCTTGGAATAAAGGGTACAGTAAGGCTGTAGGTTAGGTCTAAGATCATCCTTGGAATAAAGGGTACAGTAAGGCTGGGATCAGCCTGCCTTAGGTCTAAGATCATCCTTGGAATAAAGGGTACAGTAAGGCTGTAGGTTAGGTCTAAGATCATCCTTGGAATAAAGGGTACAGTAAGGCTGGGATCAGCCTGCCTTAGGTCTAAGATCATCCTTGGAATAAAGGGTACAGTAAGGCTGTAGGTTAGGTCTAAGATCATCCTTGGAATAAAGGGTACAGTAAGGCTGGGATCAGCCTGCCTTAGGTCTAAGATCATCCTTGGATTAATCTACTTTCTCTTCAAGCAGCTCTCAGAGAGAAGCCAGAATTATTCATTTTTTTATTATTATTATTTTCTGAAATTGAGATAATGTTATATATGTCTGGAGAAGGTAGTCCAAACTTTTAAGTATAACCATTGGGATGTCTATGGTTCATGATGCTTAGCATTAGATAAATACTGTTTACATGATTAAGATATTCTGTGGTTGCTTGGAGAGAAACAATCGGTCAGAGAAAGTGAAATATTGGCATAACAGTTTAAAAAAGCACTTTTATGTAGATAATAACAGAATATACCAATATGTATGTATGTATGTATGTATGTATGTGTTTGTCTGTGTGTGTGTGGTCACCTGACTCTTGGTATTTTATGGCAGAAGTTTTGTGAATACAGCTATTTTTGCACTTTAATGGTCATAAGAAGAAGAAGATTTTGACCAATCAATTTACTCCCTCAATTTATGGTAGAGCAACTGAACTTTTCATCTGTGCCTCGCATAAGGTAGAACATATGTTATGTTGTCCGTGCATCTGTCCATCCATCTTACTGTCATCTAAGTAACCATAAATTGCGGATGCCTTGTATGAAATACATCTATTTCAGGGTTGAAAGTTCAAAGGTCAAAGCAGCTGTAACTGAAAGGATGATGGTTTTTGCACAGCTTGGTTCTTCACTGCTTTTAGGTATCAAAATATGGGATAAGGAAGAGCCATTTAGATCTTGTTGTTAATAGCTCAGAGGTCAAGGTCACTGTAATTGAAATAATTTTTTTCTCTGTAAAATGACATGAATTCTCCACCATCTAAGTTGTAAAACTTGGTGGATGGCTTGCACTTGAGCCATTGAACATTCCATTATAGTTATTTGTTATGAATATGTAATTAAATTGCTTGTATGTTAGTTCTAAATTCTATCTTTTTTTTATTTTATTTTTGTTTCATTACATTTTATTGTAATGATAATTTTCATTGGATTTGAATCTCTTTTTGGAAAATTCACTTGACCTGATTATAACGTAATGGTTGCTTTATAACTATTTTTAGTTCACCTTGGTTGAGATGTTTGTAAACATTGAATGAAAATGATTGGCTATTACCAAGGTCATGTTCGGCCCATGTCTTAGCTAATTTGTAAACAGCCCTTTTTTCATTTATTTCCAGTGTGGGAATCTAATTCTTAGATGGGGCTGTTCTAGCATACGTGCAAATTGGCATTTTTTTTATTGCACTGTTCAAATTAGTGATCACATAGCCCTGTCATGTGAGCCACCATGTGATCTAAAATCGCGGCTTAAAACAGCCATTTTCTAGTAGATTTGTCAGTCATATTATACACCTTTAAGAGCTCAAGGTGTTTTTTCTATTGTTGATGCCAGTTTGTTCTGAAGTTCATCTATTTTTTTGAAATGTAATTATTTATATTCTCTAGAAAATTACACAAGTGCTCTTCTTTATAAAAATTCTGGGACAAACACATTCAGTGGAAATTTATTCTGGAATTCTAAACGGGAACATTATAAATTGTGATTCAATGAGGAACTGTTGCCATCAGTACAACGACCTCATCTGATGTCATCGCCTTCCATATTGGAACTTCATCGAGATTCAAGCCTGGATTCAATTAGAACTGTTTAGTGATAGGACTTATATTTTTCAATTCTAGGATTAGTTTTTGGATTATATTCAGAAACCGTTAGTCCTATTTCATATTTTTACTGTGTTTTCTAGGGAAATAAATTATTTTGTTAAAATTTACTAAGCTTATTGGCTTCATTCTTTTCTTTTGTTACTTTTGTACGAGCCTACACGTGACATATTGCATAAATCCCTATTTGTGTCTACTTCCCTACCAATTTCAATAATGAAAATATTAATGTGATCAAAAATGCACAGAACTTAGTAATTTCAATTTATTGATTTATAATTTCTAACCTGACTGTGACCAGAGTGGCCCTGACACTGTCATTGTCTGTGCATTTCATGCTCAACGAACTTTCTATTCTAACATGGCATGATATTGCATACATTACTGGTGAGTCTATTTTCCTCAGACAACATAATGACATAGTTCATCCTATTCGGTAACTGCCTGATAATTCCACAAATTATTGTTGGGATGAGAGTTGAGAGTTATATCCCTTTGCACACATGTACATAGAACGTACACTGCTTATTAAATCCATGTGAAATGCAAATTTGTCATTGTCATTCTTTTCCTTTGCTTGATTCAACATTTTAAATATCGGAAGCAGATGAGTAGTATTTACCTTCTATATACATACACGTGTAGTCATGCATCCACCACTTCGCTGAAAATGGACTTGTCCAGGAACTGGAAATGACTGGCGAGCAGGGTTGTCTTTTACACTGAAAACTTTTGTTTAGTATGAAACATGCAATGATAATGTGTTAGGGCCCCCGTAGTCACAATAAAGTTTGAAATTATAAATCAGTGAAATAATTGACTAAGTTATGTGCATCTTTTTTATCTTATTTATGCATTTTGTTTTTAAATCAGTGAGGGGTACAAACAAACAGGGAGGTATATTAAGACTATATGTTTGTTTGTTTCAAATAAAGAAAGGTCAAGGTTAATGTGACTGTAAGAGAAAGGCATGGAATCGGCACAGCAACCATATACTTGTACTAAGCTTTGTGAATGGTATACCCGTTGGATTTATTATGGTATTGTGCATAGAACACTATGAAACATGGGGTTAATTTATAATGTGCCATATGTGGCGTTCTAGTTACAGCCGGATGGAATATATGACATAGTCTTTGTAGTCACTTTATTTGATTTCTTTTACACTTTGTAAATAGCATAGCCTTCATATGAAAATGTTACCTCCATGACTTATTTGAGACTTATTGCCCATTTTAACTTGAAGCTGGAGGCAAATAGTTTTTCATTTGCTTTGAGACTATTCTAAACTCATCTCCATCATTGTTGTAGGGGATCAAGGTATGTGTGAATGGTGAGTGTATATTTATGTAAACAAATTGTTCATCATGTCTCAAGTTGTTATTATTATTATTATTATTATTATTATTAATTTTATTATACTACCATTTTTGTAACCAGTTTCAACGTGATGTAGACATTGAAGAGGAGACATAAGAGCAGATAACTCTAAAGAGGAACAGCTTTACCATTTCCTTTTATTGATGTCACTTGCAGACATATATGTCATACGTATATACTCAGTGCATAAGCAAACAATAACTGACTGTGCTGTATATGTTTTGCCTCCAACTGTTCTACAAAAACAGTAATAGCACGTTTTTTGTTTATTTCTATACGTTAGACTTTGAACTCTTATTTATATTGTATGTCTGTTCACAGTGTAATAAGCACATTTCCTCCTATTAATGAGACATGATTATTAAATATGCACACTTTAGGTATGTAACCATTTTCAGATGGTGCTGAAATCGTGAACCTGTCAGCCCAGGATAGTAACATAGTCAATGAAAATTCATCAGCAAGCTTCCACTGCCATGTTGATAGTAACCCTCTTCCCACCATTACATGGACAAAAGAGGACAACAACACTGTACTTATGACTGAGTCTGGAATTCTACAAAGTCAGTTCTGGATTGAGTCTGCCCAATGCCTGGATATGGGCAACTATTCTTGTACTGCATACAATGGAATATGGACACCAGTCAGTGAGATATTACAGTTGTTTGTGAAATGTAAGTAACATGATATGGTAAAGGTTTATGTTTTGCCTGAATTAACACTGTGACCAATATTCCCTTTCACAAAATATTAACATAAACAATTCACCAGTGTTCCCTTTAATAAACACATGTATAATGTATCACGCATTGACAGCACTTGACGAAGCCAGGTGCATGTACTAATTTGTTTTTCTACAAACTGTTTGCATCAGTGTTATTCAGTTTATACTGATTTCTCAATTATTGCAAAGAAAAACATGATCAAGCACATGTGTGCAATTGTTATGACACGTGAGTGACTGGAGAGACTAGTTATCTGCTATACTAACATGCTTTGATTGCACAGTGCAGATCTGCAAAGAATAATACAGTTCATCAAAGTTTGGAGCGGCATATGGTATGTGCATATGACAGTAAGTGTTTTGCAAACAGGCTGATGATTTGTTTTCAGAAATTCACCCAGATTATGATGAATGAAGGCAACAGCATACGTTGCATAGCTTTCCATGACCATAGTTAGAACACAGCCAACATAAAATATTTGCATCTGTCTCCTACAGTACAAGGACATTAAAACAGAATAGATGGAATTTTAAAATGATAATGTTATAGCTAATTATATACACATACATTGATTTAGTAATTTCTTGAAAGTGGGTCTTAAAAATAGTATGGAAATTACAGGAAAATTGAAAAATCAAGAATCAGTAAGGAATGCACTTTATGAAATATCTATTGAGAAAGAGCATAAAAACTGTTGCTTAATGCAGAATAGAAAATGCAATTATGCAAGTGTTTATACTGGCAGGTACCTGTAGTCAGCAGGAATCCTCGATCACTGAGTAATTAAGTGCACTCACCTTACCATATCACTCACATCTTACCTGTCCACCTGGGTTTGAGTCGCAACTTTTCTAGTACAGTGTATGTATATGTTTGAATGCTTGCCTTTAGCTTCCTGTGGGTTGATGCTTATTCCTGAAGTCTCCCCAGATCTTCTTCCACCAAATATACTTGCCAATTGTACAGCCTATCATGTGCTCAAAGATGGCACTAAACCAACCAAATCAAACAAACATGTAGTCAGTAAAAGAGGGCATAGCTGGACATGGTTTTATGCATGCTTTGTGATGGGTGTAGGCATATCCAAGTCATGGAAAACAATGTATTATATTTTTCTGTTATTCATATGCATCTGTACATGTACCTAGCTAGACACAGACAAATATGACAGTGTTATTACAATTTATACATATATAAAGTTCACACCTCTCATGCTAATGTTTGTAATGTCAGAGTATCAGATGCAATAAATTAAGTGACAGGTGCCACAAATCGCAGTACAGATTCATTAAAATCAGTGACGGATTTTTGTGATATAGAGCTGGCATCCTCCAGATGATGGCACCCATATCTGATTACTTTCCTATGTCCACAACACGTATAGAATTGCCGATCTAGATGCATATATTTTTATATTCCCTGCATTTCATAACAAAATCAAAGTCGTGGAGGTCCAAGAGAACCATACATTTATTAAGCAACGCAAAGTAAAGATTGCATAACTTTACCCTCAAAAAATAGTTGCAATATATATAGTAATAATTTAATAATTACCGGCATGTAAAGTTATAGATAGTACAAAACTTTGTACTGAAAAATAAACCAATTATCTCTTTCAACTCAACTTTGAAAAGTATACAGAAAATCAATTGTAAGCATTCAGTCTTCTATAAAATGTAATATAAACGTGGATTTTGTTTGTACATGTGATACAGAGAAAGAAAGAGAGAGAAGGAAGGGATCATCTTTAATTGTGCTTGTTATTGGAACATACTAGCCATAATGTTGTATATTCTGTATTATAGCCACCCCTGTTTACATTTACAAGAATCACTTAGCTCCAATTTCCTCAGTATGATATAGCCAATGTTTTAGGAGTGGCATTGAAATGAACAAAACTTAACTAATATGAAGCATTTGTTGCATAAAATGATTTTTGGTTTTTACAAATGATGCCCATCTCACTTGAGATATTACTATCATTTCTTAAAATTAAAAAAAAAATCTCTGTACAACATATCTCCACAACTCCTGGAGAACTTGACCAAATTTGACGTACTATATCATCGATTGATGGGCTTTCAAATTTATACAAATGATGCTGATCTGCTGTTAAATATAGCCTTCATTACTAAAATTAGGATCGCCTTCAAACAAGTTTTGCAGAATTACAGAATCAAATTTCAGCAGGCTTCATGGAAAGTGTCCTGGGATGAATACCATTCAAATTTCTTCCATCATTCTTTTAAAAGAGAACCTTTTAATGATCTCATCACCAGATCAGTTGAATAGAATTTGACTAAGTGTCAAAGAAAGCATTCTGTTATGTGTCTACAAGTAATCTATCATCAAAAGTGATCTTCTTGTTGCTATTATTATTATTATTATTATTATTGGTGTCAGTGGAATTAAGAACATGTTCATCAGGTTAAATGGTCCTTTCCATTCCAATAACAGTTTCCTTGTTTGAGGTAGACTTGTAACCTATATACCTATTTTACTAACTCTTGATTCATTATGATCTATTAAGTACCAGTGAGATTTTCCACATCCAGCTGTTGCTATCCACACTGCTCAGCTAAAAATAGCATGCTAAACTGTGTTCTATATCTGTTCATAGAGTCATTATCAGATATTGAAATTTGTTTTTCACAAATCTTTTGTGTGTGAAATAATATTGCATAGTGTAGCAGATTTATGTCTGTTTTAATTATTGGTTAATAAGTTTATGTCATCACTAAATTTATCTTAGGATTTTTATGAAAATGGTGAGATCTTAATGACATAACATTGAACCTGATTGCTGAGCCTGTTATTTCTCTATCTATGTATTGTTACGAATATGTAATTTAATTACTTGTGTGTTAGTTTGAAATTCATTTTTTTTTATTTTTGTTTCATTACATTTTATTGTAATGATTATTTTCACAGGATTTGATATTTTTGAAAAAGAAATTCAGTCTTCTGTTTTGACCTGGTTAGAATGTAAAAGATTATGTGATCATTATTTTTAGTTCATCTTGGGTTGGGAAGTTTGTAAACATCGAGTGAAAATGATTGGCTATTACCAAGGTCATGTTCAGCCCACCTGTTAGCTATGTGTAAGCAGCCATTTTTTATTATTCATTTCTAGCGTGAAAATCTGATTTTTAGATACCGCTATTCTGCCCTACATGTAAAATGGCATTTTTTTTAATGCGCTGTTCGATAATTTATTGACCATGTGACCCATCATGCAGATCTGAAATGACATTTTTGTTGGGTTTAAATACGTATTCTTAATATTTTTCTGGGAGTTGTGAATCATACCTTGAGGCTGAAAGGTGTTTTTTGTTGTTGCCATTTTAAGTTGAGTTTTTTTGTATTTAAAATAATTTATTAACCTGGAAAATACTCTTCTTCATCAAAATTCTTGGACAAAGACATTTATTGGACTTTTATTCTGGAATTCTATCTGGAACATTATAAGTTGTAATTCAACGAGGAACTGTTGACTTTTCGTACAAAGACTTCACCTGACGTCATCATCCTCCATCTTGGAACGTCGTCGGGATTCAAACCTGGATTCAATTAGAACTGTTTAGTGATAGGACTTATATTTTTCAATTCTAGGATTAAATTTTGGATTATATTCACAAAAAGTAAGTTCTTTTTCACATTTTTACCATGTTTTCTAAGGAAATAAATTATTCTGTTTAAATATACAAAGCTTGTTGGCTTTCACTCTTTTCTTTGTTACTGAGTATGAGTCATGCTACGTAACAGTATGCTTCATGTCCTATATATTTTAAAAACAAAAACATGTTAAATGCATTGATATTGTCAAGATAGTGGATGATTATGGGTAGCAATCTGTGAATATTATTCATTTTTGGATATGGATATAGTTTGTATCAATCTGTGACAAATTTGGTTTAAATTGATACAATATAAATTTTTAGAGATTTTGTTAGATTGTGTTGTGCCTTACAATACCACACAACTCTACTTAGTGAAATGGACAACTGCACATCAGTTGAGCTTATCAGGTCCACCTTGTCCTCTTGTTTTGTGAGACATATCATGCAACATCAGGTGGATAAAGGAATATTTTCACATAATAAGGTTTTGTTGGCATATCTCATGGTTTCAAAAATTATTTAACTAAAAATAATAAATGAGTAAAGATAGAATTTTAATGAGTTCATAAAATTATGTTTGACCCATAGACTTAAGCATCAATCTGTTTTGATGAATTTTCTTATGAGGAAAGATCTTTGCTAATAGCATTATCCTTTCTTGAGGGAAAAATTTCTAAATGTAGTTAATAGGAATTAAGGAAATAATAGTTACTGACATCAGTTGCACAAACTCTGTATTTGCACTTATTATTAATAATTTTACAGTAATTTGTATCAGTTATCAGTAAGACCAGTATGGACTTGTATGGTAGAATTCAATGGAAGATAGAATGGTGGTATAACAAGGCAGTTTTCTTAAAACATTCTTGATTATCAGGATTGTTGCTATTAAATTAAAGGAATTAATCCCTTAAGCAGAGACGAAAATTTTAGATAAACTATACAGTGCTTGATTAACTTATTGTGTGTGATGACACTTTAAAGTCAGAACTGTTGTCATAGCTAGTCACAACGTATTCTGAATGATAACTCATTTACGAAAGAATACTGATCATGTACTGTGTCACTTGCCAACTTACACTGGGCATTGCAGCAGCTCTGGTGGCCTAAGTGGTTGGAGTGTCCAACTCTGATGCAGGATGTTCCGGGTTTGAACCCCAGCTGAGTCATACCAAAGACTTCTAAAAATGGTACTAGCAGCTGCTGCACTTTGCGATCAGCATTGAGAGGTTAGTGTTAGGGAAGGTCAGTCTGGTGTCAGAATAATGTGACTGGGAGGGACATGATGCTACTTGCCTGCAGCATGATGCCACAGTGTTAGACATCACTATAAATTGCCACACTACACACATCATAGTGACATGACTGAAAAATTGTTAAAGCTTAGTTAAAAATCCAAATCTCAGACACACCCACACACAGACACACTGGGCATTGCTGGATTGTTGATGGTCAGTTCACATATGATTCCCAATGAGCATCAACACTTAAATAGTTTTTGGTAAATGTTGATCATTTCATATTTCCTGTTAATGCACAATTCTGTCCTCATGAGTGAAATATTTCTGTTAGGACATGCATATACATTTTTGTGCTGCTTTTTTGTAAACTTTAGTTATAAATGATTTCTTGCAATACTATATAAGAAAACTAACCAAATCTTAATATAACAGGTCACCCCCGAACGGATTTTCGATTTTCTCAGGAAACCAAAATTTATGGAAAACGTCATACAGCCGTAATCTTAAGGTACAGAGTGATATCGTACCCATTTCCTACATTCACGTGGACATTCATTGGGAATGGCAGTGAGACCAGAGATCTGCCTGGTTCTGCAAGCCAGCATGATGATGGGCACCAGTCTGAACTAAGGTTTACTAGTCTGGATGCTGATGAGTTTGGATATTATTATGTAACAGCCAACAACTCCTTGGGTTCTTCTGCCAAGGAAGTGTTTGAGATTATACCAGCAGGTAAAATGTAGATCTCTCCCTATACATGTACTTTAATATAAATATTACATACATATAAATATAAATACAGAAGATCTTGAAATCTGTCCTTTATATATGCAAGTTGTTATCAACATATCTATGCATCTCAAGACCAACATTTCTTTATAAATTTTTAATTTTTCATATTACTTCAAAATTGAAAAGAAAAAGAAAAATGATTCAGTATTTCCTTCCTCTTCATAGGGTATATGATAATAAATAGTTGTTTGTGAAATCAATAACTAATATGTCTTTCTGTTTATGTTAGATATCACTAAATATAATTAAACATGTAATCATAAGTAATATATTACAACATACTATTCATACTAGTGAATTTTCATGCCAATCCAAGGATGACATCTTTCCTAACAATGTATAATTAAATGTACATATTGCAAAATAATATGCTTGTCCTAATTAATTTTAGTGTCATTGTGATTCTCATGCAGCAGATGTTTTGAGATGATTACTAATCAGTATATACCATATATGCTTGATTATGTGTGAACTTGACAGTAAGTTAACCGTACATGATTTTTGTGCAGGTGAACCCCACATGATTTTTGTACAGGTTAACCCAACATGATTTTTGTACAGGTTAACCCCACATGATTTTTGTACAGCTGCAAACAACTAATTTCTCTTTGACCTTCATACAAGTCAAGGTGTACATTGCAAATCAAATCTGTCTGTAAGGAGTGACATGTCATGAATGAGTCAGAGTTGTACTTTGGAAAAATAATCAAGGCCAGGCTGTATAGATAGATAGATAGATAGATC
>JAECUM010039207.1:0-14872 GCA_016617855.1 Megalonaias nervosa
ATAATAATAATAATAATAATAATAATAATAATAATAATAATAATAATAATAATATTTTATTCTGATAATAATATTTACTCAGAATCAAATTATAGAGAATAATAATAATATTTTTATTCTGATAATAATAATAATAATAATAATAATAATAATAATAATAATAATAATAATATTTTATTCTGATAATAATATTTACTCAGAATCAAATTATAGGGAATAATAATAATAATAATAATAATAATAATAATAATAATAATAATAATAATAAATAATAATAATAATAATAATAATAATATTTTTAATTCTAATAATAATATTTACTCAGAATCAATTTACTCAGAATCAAATAATAATAAAAATATTTATTTTTTATTCTGATAATAATATTTATTCAGAATCAGATTTATTTTATTCTGATCATAATATTTACTCAAAATCAGATTATAATATTAATTTTTTTTCTCATAATAATATTTATTTTTTATTCTGATAATTTATTAACATTTTTTTTTCTACTATCTCACAGATTTATATACAATGATTGATTTCTAAAATCTAGAAGGTGTCCCGTCTGGTCAGTAAGTTTGAAATGTATCCTTGATAATAAAGTGTTATGACATCTCAGATAAACAGGATTAATTGATTCTGATTCAATCAAATATCCTGGTGGAACTTGCGGTGTAAATGTGTATAAAATGTATCCTTGCTGAGCCTGGTTGGATTTTTCAAGATCTACTTGATAGCTGCCATCTGTTACATCACATTCAAGATTGACTGCGATCGTCGATGTTATATTGACAATACCAGGTGAAATATGACGGCCGCCACCGTACGGATCATTATTATATCTGAGAAAAATTGGTGGCGGGTTTATTTTTCTCCATGAATTATAAGTATTTTTGGAAAGTTTTGTGTGATAAGATCATTGACTGATTTTTTAATCTCGTGGGTGTCAAATCCCGGTATTACAAATAGTTTTTTTAATTGTTCTTCTATTGTTTTGTAGTGGTTAAGAAGCAATTGTTTAAATTCGTGTGGGGTTGGACCATCATCAGTATCAGCAAGATATAGAAATTCATCGCGAATTACCTTTAGTATAAGTGCTCTACCGACAAATCCAAAATCTGATGTAACATGATTTAAATGTTGTATTGTTTCAATTATTTGTTGTTTAACGTCTTTGTTGTAATGTTGTGATAAGGAGAAAAATGTACTTTGTAGATGAATATGTACCCGAGAATATTCAACACCAATCGGGTCAAAAAGCGATTTGATTTTTTTCTTCATCGATGAAAAATACTTTTTTAAATTTTATCTTCACTATATAAGTGTTTTCTCAAAATATAAATATTTCTACCACCGACCAACGTATAAAAGGGTGGATCTCCTTCGCGTCTTACCTATGGATGTTTACTTCGATATTCTGGAATTTTTATATATTTTTCTTCATTTGTATTAAATTCATCAATTTTAGGTTCTGGTATCACATCATGGATCGGTGGAATATCAGTCCAACCTAGCACTGATCTGATCGAACTTTGATAAATATCTACGGTGTAGTCGAGAGAATTTATTTCTATCGCGGGCGATAACGTTGACTCGTGAACAGTAATAGCTATTTTGGATTTTTTTTCCTGTGATAGATTTAATTCTGCGTTGAAACTCATCATTGATTTGTTCTATTTGATAACTGCCCGTTGGAATGCCAACATCTTGCCAATCGGGAGCTCCGTCGGGTTTATTCTTATTTGCGAATACAAGTGAATTGTTTGCTTGTAATTCACCGAATGATTTCGACCTGATATTTGGCCAGCTATAATAAACTCGTAATTGTGCTAGCGCTATTTCGTTAGCTTGAACTGCAGTTGGAAAAACCACATTAAACTCAGGATTGGTTTAACTCGCTGATATCATTGTTGTCTTTAGCGGTGCTGTATTAGCGACGATTTGTTGCAGTAGTTCGTTCGATGATGACATTAATATTACTGTTATTATTTTAAATCAGGAAATTGATCTTGCTCCATTATTTTTCGTCAAATACTTCATTGTAAATTTTTATCATCATTGTGAACTCTTCATCGGATATTTTACCATCACTGAGATACGACGAGAGATACGATGATAGTTTAGAATATGTTGACATCGCCGTGTGTAGTTTCATTGTATACTCGTGTAATTTTGTGTTTGTGCATGTAGCTATCTTCTTCGCAATAATACTGAAAATACCAGCAATTGTCGTTGAGGCTGAAACAACGATTGTTACAATTGCAGGCGCGGTCATTGTTATTGTTGATAGCAATACTCCAGTTCCAGCGTTGATAGCAGAAACTGAATAAACAATTTTATCGATGACAACCACACGTCTGCGATATTTTTTTTTAACTTTTACTGTACAATCGTCAACGATATTTTTTAGTTTGCCATGTACATACTTGATTGTATCTGTAACGAAGAACGTCGATTGGATCTTGATTCATTATACTTTTATTAAGTGATTAATTGAGGTGTTTCAGCGACAAATTCCAGACACCACCAGTAAGACGCTGCGGTTAATTTTTTATCAGATGGTTCCAGTATAAATATTTCTTCGGCATCTTTATTTAACACAATAGACACATTTCCAGAAAAATCATCGGTTGAATGACGCCATAGATACGTGGTAAATATCCTAAATTTTGCAGAGCTGAACACAGACAGCCTGTAGACACCAGTAACCGTCGCGGTATGTTTGATAGTGTTATTTTGCTGTGACCATGTTGATGATCCTGATGATACGGTGTATACCACGTTGATGATCTGCTTTTGAGGAATTTTAACGAGATTAGTTTTTTTCAACGATATCAGGAATTCCACTGACAATATCGTTGAGTCTCGCATTAATATCAGAAAGTTTAATATCAACAAATGCTGGACTTCCAAAAAATTCATTAATGGCTCTGTTTATGTTCCTACGAAAATTCAGAAACGTTTGTACTTGATTAGAAAAGTCAGTTCTAAATGCGGTCATTTCATCGTTGATTGTCGTCAACGAAGTTGTCGTCGGGATGTTGCTATCGTCGACGTATTTCTTCGTTGCAGCGTCAAAATCTGATTCTGGTATTCTGAGATTATTAATTCCATTGTTGTACATGTCGAGAAATGCACGCATCATACCACCGTTTACTGATATGAACTTGGATTCTTGATCATCGATTTATTTATTTTATTTTTTTTTTTTGCTGTTGTTGCAGCGTCCGTGGGTATGACTGGATTTCCAAGGTCGGTAATTTTGTTTTGTTTCATGACAATAATGCCAGTGAAAATATCGACGGTTTTCTTGGCATAATTGTTGATTGAATTTCTAGAGTCTTGTAAGTAGTATAGTGGGTTACCGTGGCGTCAATGGGAATTAGCATTACAGACCCCCCCTGGGCCAGTATAGCGTCAAAAAAGTAGGTCAACACCCTGGGCCAGTATAGCGTCAAGAAAGTAGGTCAACACCCTGGGCCTGTATAGCGTCAATGGAAATTTTGGTAGAGCGGTGACTAGGAGACTGGGGGTTTGTAGAGCGATAAGCGAAGGGTTTTATATATATATATATATATATATTCGTTTAGGGGGGAGACCAAATGAAAATTAAGATCTTTCGAGGCATTGGAAGTGGCCCTGAAAAGGGCCTTTGTCTTCTTCTTCTATTGTCTCCACTTCTTCCACCATGTTCTCACTTTGTCAAAAATTCCTTTCTTCTTTTTCTTTTCTTCTTCGGGCATCCAGTCAGGATGTCCGAGAGCCCTGAATTTGTCTTGCACTTTCATCCAATTGTTGTTCAATTTCTCAAACTCTTCTTTCTTTTTTTGGTTTTCTTTGTCCTTTCTTTCTTTCTTCCACGTTTCCTTGATCTTCTTTACTTCTTCTTTCAGTACTTTTCTCATTAGGTCTTCGCCTTTCTTGATATTATCTAAGCCTTTTTTGACAAAAGGCCACTCCATTAAATGGAAGATGTCTTCCAAAAAACATTTCACTTGGATCACAGTATCCAGAACCTGCTTTAAGGTTCCCACTCTGAAGTATTTAGGATTGATGATTCCTCTCAACTTATCCGCTTCTTCTATTGTTATCATTTGCAAATGATAACTTGCTGCTTTCAAACTGTTCACCAAGTCTAGGCTACCTAGGAACTTCCATTCTTTGTCAAGTCTGTCCAGCACGTAGGCTCCATCCATGATCCACCACCAACTATCTGTTAACTTGTTAAATAATTCTATGCTGCCAGTCATTTTTTATTCTGTGTAGAATGGCGCGAATGACGAACGCTATGCTTTTATATACTTCAAGCACGGACGTGAAGGAAAACATACCTTGCACTCACTTCACATATGATATACTATCCTCACCAACGAACGAGCAAGCATAAAACACACAAACATACCATCCACACAATCGGGATGAGAAAAAAACATATTATATACTATCCTCACCAACGAACGAGCAAGCATAAAACACACTATACTATCCTCACCAACGAACGAGCAAGCATAAAACACACACTATACTATCCTCACCAACGAACGAGCAAGCATAAAACACACACTATACTATCCTCACCAACGAACGAGCAAGCATAAAACACACACTATACTATCCTCACCAACGAACGAGCAAGCATAAAACACACAAACATACCATCCACACAATCGGGATGAGAAAAAAAACATATTATATACTATCCACACCAATGAACGAGCAAGCATAAAACACACAAATATACTATCCACACCAACGAACGAGCAAGCATAAAACACACAATATACTATCCTCACTAACGAACGAGCAAGCATAAAACACACAAACATACCATTCACACAATCGGGATGAGAAAAAAAACATATTATATACTATCCACACCAATGAACGAGCAAGCATAAAACACACAAACATACCATTCACACAATCGGGATGAGAAAAAACATATTATATACTATCCACACCAACGAACGAGCAAGCATAAAACACACACAATATACTATCCTCACCAACGAACGAGCAAGCATAAAACACACAAACATACCATCCACACAATCGGGATGAGAAAAAAACATATTATATACTATCCTCACCAACGAACGAGCAAGCATAAAACACACACTATACTATCCTCACCAACGAACGAGCAAGCATAAAACACACAAATATACTATCCTCACCAACGAACGAGCAAGCATAAAACACACCATATACTATCCTCACCAACGAACGAGCAAGCATAAAACACACACTATACTATCCTCACCAACGAACGAGCAAGCATAAAACACACACTATACTATCCTCACCAACGAACGAGCAAGCATAAAACACACAATATACTATCACACCAACGAAGGAAGAGAAGAAAAACACACCCCCATATACTATTCACACCAACGAACGCGCATGCAAACACACACACACACACACACACACACACACACACACACACACACACACATCAGTAAAGAGTGAGTGTTTATAGTCACACTACACTACATTCACACGAATTGGCAAATTGAATAAGTTCTCTTTTCTAGAGATCTGGTTAGCCCTGAGAAGGGCTGTTTTTTTAAACTTCAGATGCACCTGGCTAATGGTGACATCTCCCAGGGCGGGCACCACACACGCATCGCCGGCTCCAATCCTGCTCCCAATTGATGCGTGTGGTTGGGAGCGCAGAGGGAGGTTGATTTGCTTCACTATCCCACTCCTCAGTTTGAGGGATAGTGAATACTTGTTCCCTTCTTCTTCTATTTATCACCCTGGGATGCTGACGTCGAGGCTCCCACTCTTGCCTCTGCCTTTCCAATTCCTCCTCCCAATTTTCAATTTGAGGGACAGCAGCTCTCGGTCGTTGTGGTACTGGTAGTGGCTGCGGTGTTGGTAGTGGTTGTGTAGGCGTCCTCACCTCAGGTTTGACCTCACACTGAGGTCTCAGCATGAGGTGAGGTAGTATCCCTCTCTTCATTTCCTTCTCCTCTTCTTTCTTTCTCTTCTTCTCTTCTTCTTCTATCCTTGCTTCCTCCGCTACAGCCTCCATAGCCAGTTCGTCTAGCAGACGTCTGGCATACTCCAGGTGCATCTGAAGTTCCAGTAATTTTGCAATTCTGTTACTCATTTTCAATGTTGACGAGTCAACGATGGATAGCCAGACTGACGATCGCACCAATTTATATACTTGAAGCACGGACGTGAAAGTAAACATTCCCTAGCACTCAAATTTACCATCACACGCGGACTTAAAAGAAGCACTCACGTTTACTTTTTACTTACAAACACAGACAGACACAATTGGACAAGACAGAGAAACGAAGTGCTTATAGGCACACTTCTATTTTTTTGTAAACATACAAACACACGAATATTTTGTTTTACTGACAAAAGAAACGAAGTGCTTATAGACACACTTCTATTTTCTAATGACAAATTTTGGCAAATTGAATGAGTATGTCTTTTCGAGAGTATTGGGTAGCCCTGAAAAGGGCTGTTTTTTTTGTGTTCACGGAAGTAATGGCAATCTTTTTTACTGTCTAAGATTGCGTCCCCGTCTGGCAGTAGGCTTTCCTATTGGATACGGTCTGCTTCTGCGAAAAGAGAAAGAGAATTCTTTGGTGTCTACTCGACAGTCCACAAAACCTCTGTCTGGTTCTTGCTGCTGCTGCTGCTGCTGCTGCTGCTGTTGTTGTTGTTCTTCTCTCTGCTTCTTCTGAAGTCTGTATTTCTCAGTCCATTCTTCTTGTTCTTTTTTAATTTCCTCTCTAAACATCTCTTCTATCAGACCTTGGACTGTGGAGAGCATTCTAACATTCTCTATTTCTTCAGGCTTCGGTATCAGGTTTAGCCTGACACGATGCAAATTGACATAAGCTTCGTTCAGCTGGGCTAGTCTGGAAGGCATCTTCATAGGTTGACGAGTCAACAGTGAATGGTCAGACTGGAGACCCACCCGCTTTATATGGTTCAAACGCGGACGCGATAGAAAACATCCCTACTCGGTTTTAGTGTCGGAACGCTATGATAGCGAATGTCATGATGAGGGATAGAAAGAAGTCAAAGAGCATATATTCACAGTGTTTTTTGAAAACAAACGACAGACACATTTTTTTCAAAACACAACATTTTTTATTCAAGTAACAAGTAACAAGTCATAACTCACAAGTAACAAGTAACATCAAACAAATTATTTTTGACAAGGTTGACAACGTTGTGAAATCATGTGAGATTTCCATTGATGGAAGTCATGAGGCCATTGATGTACACTACGTTTCCTAGCTAAAGACAAAAGATAACTATAATGGTCACAAAACCATCGATCTATTTTCTCATCGTTTCTAGAAGAGTGACGATCAAAATAAGTCACTAAATGTTCTAAAGGATATCCAAGACTGCGTTGATGAAGAAAATATACACAATATTGTCCACACACCATGGAATCTGTGCCTTGTAATTTCACATTATTGTATCGTGTCGTCTGGGCATTTCTTCTCATAAAGTCAATGATATCGTCTTCCAAAGGGGGTAATCCATACGAATCAAAATATTCCACACAATTCTCTTGAGGGAAGTAGACGGCAACCCAGTGAGTGCCTGGAAGATGACTTTCGTCCGTGTTGATGACATAAGCTTGATGGTCTTGAGGTTTGCGATGAGGTAGTTCATCTTTAGCGCACACGACAGGATTCCAAGAAGCAGTATACGAACTATTGTTCAAAAGGTAATAAAGTTCCCAGGTATCCATGTTCTGTTGTGTTGTTTTTGTTTTTTTTCACAGGTAATGATAAGTCATCAATTCAATTCTGACTTTTTGTTTGAAACGATCTGTCAAGTATCCGTTTCTTTGCCTTGTCTCCGCACTCTGGGCTAAGAGAGCTTCGATGCGATAGATCTCTAGAGTAGTCAGTGGAGGACAGGAATGATCACGCAAGCCTTTATACCACTCATGCAACACGGTTTCTTCTGAGATGAGACTCCAAGCGTCGTCCAGATACTCGTCCAATTTTTCTTCTTGACTCATCATCATACATTTATCGTGTTGAATTTGACTGGGATGATCGTTTTGACATCCGTAACAATCTTTCTTGGACAATTCCGTAATGGTATTCGCTAGGTGTTTAGCAAAACAGGACACTAAATGTTGTTCTTGTTCTGGCCATCTGGACTTGACGACTACCTCGTCCTCTTTGACTTCGTCTGGGGGTTCTGTTTTCACGCTATCCTCCCATTCCATGTCCAAAGATTCTCCATTGTTTAAAGAGGGATAGGAGTCTTCCATTGTGTCTAATAGTCTAGAATGACTTCTCTCAAACTGTTGATTTCTATGGTATTATCGAATTCAGCATACAGGATGACGTTGACCGTCTCAGTGAGAGCTTCTGCAAACTGAAGTTCCACACGCAGTTGACCGGATTTTATAGGGTGGAAATGTCCCTCGTCGCTGCCTTGGTCTGGAGTGAAATCAAAGGCCCACAAAGTGTAACCTCCGACATAATCTTCGTACGAAATACCGTGACTGGCGTTGGTTCCTAGTTGCCCCGTAGCTTCGTACAGGGACAAGTACGATCTCAAGTAATTCTTCTGGGCAAAGTTAGGTTCGAAGGGTCTGGTACACAAAGTCTTGCCATCGCGACTGACTTCAATTTTGGACACTCTGTAGTGCTTAAACTGGAAAGGATTTTGATCGTGGGCTCCGTTGAAGGCTGCATTACTGACGATACCAACGATTAAACGTTTGGGTAACTGTCCTTGGAACAGATGATCTTCGATCTTGGATCGGAGTCCAGTAGCAATGGTGAATGTTTTCACTTCGACACGTCGTATCGGATATTTGGCGGTCGATCTGCTCAATGTTTGACTGATGTCGTTTCCCGCTTTAGGTAACACTTCTACACGTCGCACGTAAAGTCTGGCTTCTTGGATGATGGTTTTGTACTCGTTGGCTTGAGCCATCAAATGGAAAGCGACACTGCTGCGATTGAGTCTCAGGCGAATATCCACTCCGTTCAGCAAATACTTCTCTTGCAACCACATGTCCAAATGCAAACGATCCATCAGTTCTAAACTACGACCTTGCAGGATTTTCCTTCGACGATCGTTAAAACCCACATTGTGAGGATCGTCATCGGCTGTCAGGGCTCTGTCGTTAAACGTGTTCTCACCTGCAGTGTCAGGTTTCCATACCACGCAAGCATCCAGATGAGTGTTCTTGACCTCTTTTCCGTACGTCAAGAGATTTTCTAGGTACGCTCGGTAAGGGTAAGTATCCGTGCTACTGCTGATCAGTTTGTTATTCAAGTACAAATCCACTTCGCTGAACAAGGAATGCATGAAATTGTTGACGGGAGCTACTGCGGCATCGGCTCCCGGATTGGTGTTGTCGGTTTTGATCACTTTCAGCTTTAGATACAAGTAACTATTATTCAGATCGATGTAATCTTCGGGCTGTCCTTTGATTTCAAACTCGATGGGAGCGGAATCCACCAAAGAGGAGACGGGATGAAATTCGACCCATTGGGATTCTTGCATCGTCATCATGGTGGGTGGCATGGCAAACAGATCCAGTTCCGACTTGGAACAAGCACAAGACTCTCGGTGCATCATTTTCCTTTTTTTAATAATCAAAAACGTCTAACTCTCGGACGGTTTTTCTTTTCTTTGTCTTTCTAGCTCTAGGGGCGTGAAGTCCTCTGAAAGGGTGTTTTCGTCGTCTTTTTCTGCCTTGTCCTTGCTGTGGCCTCAGGGAAGCAGGAATGCCTAACTCAGCATTGCCCAGGGCATTTATAGGAGTTTCTCGCCGACCCAAAAGGTCTTTGCCCGTTTGAAGCAAAACATTTTTGCCTGCTCTCAAGAAAGCTTCTTTGGGGCTTTGTTTGTCAATGATGACATTTTGGAGAAATTCTTTACCTTGCGTCAACGCGGCATCTTTTAAGGCGTGCAATCCTCGTGTCACCATCGGTTTCAAAATGGGAACCACTGTACGAAAGGCCGATTTGAGCATATCACCTAAACCATGTCCTCGCTGTCGAGCAACTCCTTGGTACACAGGATACATGACTGACAAAAAGTTAGAGTAATCGTTTTCGAAAATGGAGTTTCACTGTGACTTTCCCTTTGGTGAATGGAATATTTTGTCCCAGATCTCCTTTTATAGTAATGTTGACAGTGTCGAAATACGGCTTACTGACGGACAAATAGTGAGGATTTACAAATTCGCGGTGAACGTGATAGGTGTTTCCACCTTCCTCGTCAGCCTTCGTGGCAGAATCCACTTTGAAAGGAATGACACGCAGTAACGGTACGGAGGTGTGTCCCACTACGTTGTACTCCACCACATCGGAGTACACAAAAATCAAATTCAGTCCTAGGTTCATTTCTACAGGGAATCGAAAATATTTCGCAAAATCCACGTTACTGGTCACGGCTGGTATTTCGTTTGCAATCTTGATTAACTTAGGGTCTCCACCCAAAATGTCATACAATTCAGGACAAAATGTAATGGCCAATACTTTGTCCTCAGAAAATTTCATCAGTAGGCGACGAGATATTTTGTGGTACTCGATGGTGACACTTTTTTTGGCTTTCTCCAAAGCTTTACTAAACATGAAATTGAACCTCTCAGCTATGGTGTTCACCAAATGTTGACCACTAAAATAATAACCTGCAGGAACTTTCAACAGATAAGTGGTTCGTTTAGTTATGGGGTTTGGTGTTTTCATAAAGTCAGCTACACCACCACCACTAGCGCGTTCATCCATGAATTGTTGCACTTGATCGTCACAAACTTCTATCGTCAAAGTGTTTTGATTTTCGACGATGTTTTTGATTTGTGTAGGGTGAATAATTTCTACCAAAGCCACTTCCCAACGGGCTTCGTGATCCAATCGGATGGCCTGAGGTAATTTGGCCGAGAAACAGCACAAAGTGTTATTGGGAAACACCTCCATGGAACTGTCACTGGGTAACGTTAAGTAAAATTGGTTGTTCATAATTCCACAGTTCTAGTATCCGAGGAGTCACTGGAAGTGAGAGGAGTGTCTAAAAGAGGATGGTTAGGGTGACTGTTGGAACTGACGTTGGACACAAGGCTCCCGTTGTTGTTGTTTCCGTTAGAGGAATATTTCAGAGACGGATTGGGAAGAAGGTAACCAATGCAACTGCTGAGTAAAATGGTCCACAATTGTTTATCTCCTTGTTGCAAACTCAAATTGGCAATGGCAGCACCGATGACACAATACACCACAAAGATTTGGCAGAAAAAGACGATTTGAGTTTTAGGCACACGTTCTCCACACCACACCCACAAGGGTTGTTTTTGTAGATCTTGCAGAGAAGAACTGGGGGAAGGAGTGGTCACTGCAGTAGCTGAGACTGTGTTGAAGGGCATGATGGTCACTTCTTTTTATAGTCGATGAGTTGCGAAGCGTCGATCCAAGAGTCAAAACTGGGAGGATATCCTTTCCAACGTACTTTGACTTCTTTGACACGTTTCTTTCCTACTTTACGAGTTCTTCGATCGAGAATGCTTTCGATCTCGTACACGTCGTCTTCTTTTTTGGTCACACGTTGTAACTCGGGTAAGTAAAACGTTCCTTTTAACACTTCCCCGTTCATGTCCTCTAATTTATAGACGGGAGGATAACGACCACGCACACGTTCAGTGACACGAAACAATTCGGTGGTCCAATTGGGTAAGTAACCTTTGTCGAAAGTGCGTTTGGTTTTGCCAATGCGTACCCAATCTCCCGTGGCCAACACTCCACCTTTCTTGGGGACAGGCACTGTCGTGGACGGTCCAAACAGGCGCTCGAAGACGGTCACTTCGTTGTCGGGAGTCACTTCTTGGGGGGCACGTCCAATGCTCCGATGGTAAGATTGGTTGTACGATTGAACGAGGTGTGGCAAGACGTCAATGTACTTGAGAGTGTGTTGATGCGTAAAATATTTCCACATGCGTTCTTTCAAGGTACGTTGAAAACGTTCCACGATGCTGGCTTTGGTTTCGGGATTCTCGGTGGTGAAAAAATGAATGTCACGTTTCTTCAATTCTTTTTGGAAAGCTTGGTTTAGAAATTCGGTGCCTTTGTCCGTTTGCCATCGAAGAGGGTGACGACCACTTTGTTTCAACACCAGTTTGAGGGCTCGCACTAACTCACTGCTCGATTTGGAAGTCAATGGTACGACCCAAGCAAATTTGGAAAAGACGTCGATGACACAAAACAAATATTTGTAGCCACGATTGTAGGTGGCTAAATGAGAGACATCGGCTAAATCGGCTTGCCATTGGTGATCGATACCCTCCACTTGGGTGCGACTTCTGGAAAATTTTCGTCGAATGGGTTTGTGTAAGGTGTACGTGGCTTGTTCTTGTAACCAGCGTTGCACCTGAGGTAAACGGATACTTTTCAGTCGAGTTTTGGCAGCACGATACAATTTCTGAACTCCTCCGTAACCTGCAGGATGAGCTGGATCGTAGTAAATGCTGGTTAACACCTTCTCCATGTTTTAATAAGTGATCCAATTTTCACGAATGCTAGTCTGAATGGAAGGAGGGGGTGGTTTGGAAACGGTCTTACGTGTCCGATGTGCCACGGGCGTAGAAGTGGAAGGTAGTGGTGGTGGTGGTGGTGGTAATGGAATGGCTTTGGTCTTCTTTTCTTTTTTCACTTCTGGTTTCCCTTCTTTCTTTTTCACCTCTGTCGAAGGTGGAGTAGACATCATCTTTTTAACCCAAGCTTTAAGTTCTTCTCGTTGCGGTGTAGGGGAAGGGGTCAACAAGGACGCTGCAATCTTACTAGGAATGGGAGCTGCTGACGGTGTTTGAAAAACTTCTCGTGCCTCTTCTTCCTCAGGCCTTCGTGGGGTTGTGTCTGTCTTGACCACTGGTGGTGGTGGTAGTGGTGGTGGTGGTGATGGACTTTTCATCAAGGCCTTAAAATCTTTCAGAGTGGGTGGAGCTGTTTCGTCTAAAGCTTTCTGGTGAAAGAGTTGCAGTCGTTGCAACAACTGTCCGTACCGTTGCGATTTTTCCGTTTCTGACAAATCGCTGCGATCCATCAACGATTGCAGTTCGTGTTGTATCTGGGACATCTCGGTCAAATGAGGATTGGGAGGTAAATGTGGGGTTCGTTGTTCTTGCCAACGATGGTATTCCATCCATCGTTTGTAAGGGACTAAAGCTAGTTTTCGTCCTTCCATCAGATTTCAAGGATCACGTCTGAGATCTTTTGATTTCAGAGGTCCCTTTTATCTTCTTGGTCTTTTATTTTGGAATTATGGCAGGTATAATATGTCCCATGGCACTCAGTATAGGTTTCGCTACATTGGTAATAAGTCCTAACAGGGGTAAAAATCCTCCACGTTGCACCAACATCTTTTCTTTTGACCAATGGGTATTTTCTTTTGGACCATTTGGCGAAGAACGTGTCGATGTTTGGCTAAGCAATTTTCTGATGTTTAGTCAAAGGTATTGTGCCTTTCAAGACGTTCAGACAACATTCGCTCACCGTATCGATGACATCTTTGGAGGCCGTTTGAATGAGTTTTTTTCGCATGGGTGAAGGAGCTTTGGACAGGACAGACAACATGTTCCAATGTTTGACCAAACGAGGAGGCAGTCCTTTCCTTTTCTTTCCTTTGGGGGTAGAAGAGGAATGTCTTTTGCGGGGTGACATCTTTGTTTGTTTGTTGATTCCGGAACACACACCAAAAATACACTAACGTCGATGACTTGTCACACAGCCTTTTATCCTTTTGGGGACTATCGCTTTGTCATAAAGGTGACGATGTGTTTTCCAAAATCACCAAAGAATCCTCCTCTTTGGTGACTCCTCTTTTTCTTTGGACGAGTGTGCCTTTTCTGGGGGTGACGTCGATGTTTGACTAAGCGTTTTTTCGCATGACGAGACTGTCTTTTTCTTTTCTCTTTCTGGACAGAAGAACGACGATGAGGGAACATCTTTTGATCCACAACATACACTAAAGTCCATGGTTTCACATGCGTCTTTTTATCTTATTTTTTTTGGAGCCTGTCCTTTACCCTTGTGACAAACTTGTCACCTATCTTATCGAATTCAAGGAAAGGGCCAAAGAAACCTCCCTTTTGGTGGCTTCTCCTTTTCTTTGGACGAGTGTGTCTTTTCAGAGAGTGTCGCCGATGTTTGACTAAGCGCTTCTTAGGATGACGTGACTGTCTTTTTCGTTTTCCTTTTCCTTTTTGGACCGAAGAAGAAGAACGACGATGGTAACGGTGTACACTTCTTGGAGGGAACATCTTTGGACGTGCAGTAGCACAAAAAATACTGATCCGTATGGTTTGCCTCAGGTCATTTTATACTGGAATGCGTCGCCACTGATTGTCTTTACGTCGTATCAACTTGATGACAGGTAACACACGCCGTGGAGGAGTTCGCAACGGACTAAATCGAGACAGTTCTTGCTTGGACAAATCCAGTAAACTCTGTAACACACCCGTTCTCTCTTGGACTTTGACTTTGGGGGCAGGTACTTTGTGAGCCGCGGCTACTGTCGCTAAAGAGGAAGAGGGTGTCACTGCTGGAGGAGAAAGTTGTTGGAGACACTCTCTTGCGAGTAAAAGCTGTTTTCTGTGGGCTTTTCTTTTTCTTTTTCTGAGGCTGTGACCTGGTCTTGACACCCTTGCTCTTTTTCTTTTTCTTCTGGGTACGTTTGGGTGTGGCTTTTTTCTTGGGGACAACTTTGGGAGCATTAGGATCCCATTTTAAGAGGAAACGAATGATGACACCTCCTAAAGATCCACTTCCTCCAGGTTTCAAAATGATTTGCTTTTTGGTTTGAGTGTCGATGCGAGGATCGGCCAGTTGCGTCAACGCCGCTTTGTTTCTCTCAAAAA